>JAHTLZ010000237.1:52103196-52117288 GCA_023846285.1 Phrynocephalus versicolor
TCTCTCTCTCTCTCTCTCTCTCTCTCTCTCTCTCTCTCTCTCTCTCTGTGTGTGTGTGTGTGTGTGAATATCTAGCATATTGGAAAAGAAAAACCTTCTCGGACTGCCAAATACATGTCAATGATAACACTGACTTGGAAATGGTGGAACTACATCTATCACATCTGGGGCATGGGGGGAGTTTAGTGAGGAGATGTCTAGCCTAGTGTCAAATGTATAACTTATAAGTCATAGCTCCATGGAAAGATTTGGCAGCACTACTAATAAAGTACTACAGTGGACATAAAAAATTCCGGAGATAGGGGAAATTTGCTTAACTTAATCGCCTATGTGGAGAATCCGTACAATATAAAAATGGGATTACTCCGTTTTCAATGCATTCCTATGGGAATTTGTATAAAGGAAAATTTGCTTAACATAATTTCATTTGGAACAAATTAATTTCTTTAAACAAGGTACCACTGTAATTATGCATGAAGACCAGTATTTCAAGAAACATATTTAAGATATGTTTAAAAAAACACAGGAAATCCTGTCTCAATGTCAAAAAAATCTACCTAATTTAACATACTGTCTCCCCACTGCGGTCAGCAAGTGGCTTCAAAAAAACTGACAAACCCAGGTTTGAAGGCAACAGTTATCTTTCATAGTTGTTCCCCAGCAAGAGGGACCCTGTGCTTCTGAGCATGGTGGCTCTGTTCAGCATGACAGCATGGAGTTTTTGGAACCGTAGAAAGAACAACCTGCAAAGTGACCTTCCGCCAATTGAATGACCCCTTCAATTCACAGAGAGAATGGGGATCCAGCACTATTTCCAGGAAGGAAGTGGTAGAAGGAATGGTGATCTCTGTCCATTCCTCCTTCCTCCTGCACTTTTCGCACGCGGCTCTGCCAGGCCTTCTTACAATCCAGAGCAGTTTTGTCAAAGCTCCACAAAAATGGAGGAAAGAGAAGAAATAAGCAAAAATCTCTTGCCTCCTTTCAAGATGATCCAGCTCACAGCATTCTCCTCTGCACAATTCTGGATTCAATACCTAATACAGTACAGTATATTTAAGGCTCAATAAGTGATAAGTGAGAAATAGGTACAATTAAAAGATTGGGGGAATGACCCAGGTCAATTTCAGAGTCCCTATTTAAAGAAACAATTCCAAATAAGCATATCAAGAGCAAGAAAATTCTTAAAATATTTCCAAGCAACCCCCCCCAAGAATAATTAGAACAATATAAAAAAGGGAGGCAAGAAATGTAAAATGACTGATGATCTCAAGCACCTGTTTAAGAAAATATATATATATGTGGTCGAGGCTAAGATCAAAGATGAAAAAGAAAATCACAGTTGCAAAATGAAACCTGAACTCTGGATCATCAACTCTCTCATAAACCACATTCAGTAAAGAACTGCAAATGACATACAGGTAGGCTTCTGAGAGATGAACCAGATAGGGAATCCTTGGAAGTCTAAAGTAAGAAACAGATGAGCAGGTGTGCTTCAAAACTGCAGATGGGATAAGAAAGACTGTCAGTACAAATTACGCTTTCTGTTCTGATTTTTGCCTTGTAAAATAAAACACTGAAAAATCAAAACACCAAAAAAGGTGCTTTCTATTCACAGCAACTGAAGTACTGTGCCATTCATGCAATAATATTTTTAATTCATTTGATCATCTGCAACCTCAGTACAATCCACAATGGAAAATAACAATACAATAACATAATGGCAGAATGAAAACAGAAACATTTGTTGAAATAAGCTAAAATAATATTCAAATCCAAATTTGGTAAAACTGTATGGGTTTCCCCCCTGCCCATCTCAAATGTGGAGCCAGCTATACTAATAGTGCCACCATAGAAAAGGCCTACCTCTTCTACCCACCCACCGATCCTATTTTGGCCATGAGACATAAAACCTCTAAGAACACAAATGATGGCAGGTTTGTATGAGATATGTTGACCGAATGAAAAAGAAGACGGTGTTCCTATGCCTTTAGCAGTTTCTTCAAAGAAGACATTTCAGCAGAATATCTGCGATTCAAAGTAGAATCAGTAAACTTGCTGTTCTGCAAGCTACATTTTCTCAAAAAAGGAAGTTTAGTAGAGAAGTATACTTAATTTGCCTCATCAGCTTTACCTTCCCCTTGTAAATTGGGAAACAAAACTTTATCACTAATCCTGCATTGTTGTATTCTAGAAAGGCAAATTTAACATTCAACAGCTGTAAGCACGTGTGTGTGTGTGTGTGTGTGTGTGTGTGTGTGTGTGTGTGTGTGTATGTGTGTGTGTGTGTGTGTGTGTGTGTGTGTGTGTGTGTGTGTGTGTTTTAAAGCCTCCAGTTTCATTTGAATTTCTTTTCCCTTCCAAAAATTGACTCAATCAGGAATCCCATCTGTCCATTCTAAGAAAATTAATTTCAGTTACCAGATTAGCAATTCCTCCACATGACAATAAGAGGCTGGCACTTAATTCAGTATGTTTACTACCTTGCTCTTGGCAACATGTAGAGAGACCTTCTTCCGTAAACTCAATTAAAATGTATGATGGCAGGGAATATTTTAAATTGAATTTTTTAATCTATAACCCTTACATTTATGGTACTTTATACCCAACGCACATTCTAAACAAAGTGGGTCAGTAGCAGACAGCATATATTAATAATAATCAGGCTATTAGCATGGACGCTTAATGAGAACAGGTCAGATACCGAAAAAGCAAGTCGACTGCCAATATGAATCTTCTTCAGAATGTCAGACTGAATCTTTCTCAGATGCTAAATCCTTTGAACAACTATCAATTGATTTTAATTAATTATTTCAAATTAACCAATTATCTTTTCAGGTTTGTATCACAATCAAAGCAATTGATACTGGGCGAAATATAGTTGCATTGCTTTGTATGTGTAACCCAAATTGAGCGGTGAAAACATGCAGTTCAAAATCATGGAAGTTTCCTGCCCCTCCATTTTAGGTTCTGAGGCTCCTTAAGGCTCCCTTTTGCCCTGGGGAAGCCTTTGAGAACCACAGATGGGGGGGAAATTGCCTTTTGAAAATCATCCACACAACATATCTGTAAAGCTTCTGATCCAATATACAGTACTGAAGCTTTTCTTTCTCAGTCTGCATTTGGCAGTGCAGGCATGACATGGCAACACTAGTCTACCTAAGAGGTCAAAGGGTGTGTGTTTCTCCATTGTAAGTGTTGCATCTAGTCATCATGCCTTTGCTTCACTACTTCATTAAGTTCAAAACAGTCCTTCAAAATATTTTGGCACAGAGGAATTGTTGAAAAGCCCCACTGACAATTTCTTTGTATTTAGGTGAGAAGTAGTTAGCTGATGAAAAAAGGAGTCAGCTCCTGAGACTGTTCCCTTTGTGAATGGTAATGAGAAGAAGAGGGCACCCTGCACATCATATTGAATGCAGTCATAGGTGCTGTCAACATTCAGGCTGCCCTTGACTGTGTAAAGCATGGCTTTCTTTTTCCTGCTGACAATGCAGATACAATATTGTGCAACAACACTGCACCATTTCCTGGCTTTTTGACTCATGGGTACAGAAGTACTGTATTCCACATCCATCAACCTGAGGGATTTTTTAAAAAAAGAATTGAATGATAGGTCGATAAATACATACCACTTCTGTGGAAAGGTTACAGTGTTCTGTGCGCTTCTGCATTCAGTCATGCCAGCCACATGACCAGAGATATTTGTCTTTGGACAAACGTCAAGAGAGATGATCACTCACCTACAGAGTTGACTTACCATAATTGTCAGGAGGAATCTTTACTTAATTTGGGCTCCTGTTCTGCTTTCAGTGACATTTGATCAAAGATACCGAAAGCTACTTTTTTGGCTACAGAAATTCTGGGAATTGCCAATTAAGAATTACATGAGTTGTTTAGCTGTTGAGCAGGATTAAGGTAGCCAACTGCAGTAGATTTTTGTATGCCCATCAGTTATTTTTTTAATCTGCCTGCCTAAAATTTCCAAAATGTTTTTTAAAAATTAACATTGTTATGCTAGATATCTTGTCTACATGATATTTAATTTTGTTTGATGTTATTTTTGTAATTTATTTTTGCTTTACCACTGTTCTCTTGTGTACAAGTAGGACCCTGGTATCCGCTGGGAATTGGTTTCAGGCCTTCCCATGGATAATGAAAATCGTGGATAAGAAAGAACACCTGCCCACCCACCGCCAAACTGCTGTTTCCTGACAGTAGCTTGCTTTATGATTGCTGTTTTGAGACAATAGCTTGCTTTATGGTTGCTGTTTGTGACAGTGGCTTGCTTCACAGATGCTATTTGTGAAAATAGCTTGCCTTACAGCTGCTGTTTGTGACAACAGCTTGCTTTGTGACCGCGGAAATATTAAATATTTTTCCTCTGCCAACCGTGGATAAAGAATCAGTGGATACAGGGGTCCTACGGTACTTGTATTTTTGTTGTAAACTGCCCAGAGGGGCCCTGCTGCCAGATGGGAGAAATCAAATGAATGAATGAAGAAATGAACAAATAAAAAATTCTTTTGTATTAATTCAGAACGGGGAAGGACACAAGTGCTTCAGTGCTCTTCTACAAGAAAGCCAAGCTCCAAGTTCAAAATGAGTACAGCAAGGAGTAGACTAATTATCCAATATGCTGAGTAAATTGTCACTTACAGTGAAAGATTCTGGTACTTTGTTTTTAAATGCTGGCAACTATTCAACAGTAGTATCAACAAAAAATAATTTTATCAGTTCAGGTTCTTATACCTCAGCCAACCTAGAGAGAAAGTCTAAGCAATTGTAGAGAAGGAAGGGAATTTGTACCTCTTATATTTTTGTTCCTGGAAACAACCTTATTTCAGATCAAAGACATAAGCATTCTTTTCCAAGTCATAATGTATGATCATTTTCTCCCTTGGGCTTTAATTCAACAAATGGGGCATCAGCTCTATCTGTGCTGCGTTACCATTTCCAGGGAAATAACCACATCATCCTGCAAGTGCTGCTCAGTGTTCAAGGACACTGTCAGGTACTCTATACCATTAAAATGACCCAAGTACATTAGCTTCAGATTTCTAGAGAAAACTAGACAAATTTTGTACCATCTGGTAATAACCAGCTATAGGCTGGATGATGGGGAAGAGTGTCATAGCGTAACTGATAGTGCTTTTAAATAGATTACCTGTGGTGAACTCATTTGCATGGGGTCATATCCTGATGACAACATGTAAAGAAGCAGCCAAACGCTATATAAATTCTTAATACTGTACATCCAAAGGAACAAGCAAAATACAACATAATACATACTACTAAGAATATTCTAATTTAAACTTTAAAGAACATGTACTTTGCCTAATGAATAAACACTGGCCTGAAATGTATATATCTGGGGAAATATGTGTGTGAAGATTCTCAGTCATCCAGGTGAGTTTATCTGGAACTTGAGTCATGGCTACTGGACTTCTTTTTTGAGAGATAGAAACAGCGAAATGTTTCTATCTCTCAAAAAAGAAGTCCAGTAGCCATGACTCAACTTCCAGATCTGGGGGAATGTTAAGGAAAAAGAAAGAATTATTGGTTAGATGAGAAGAGCAAAACTGTGTGAAATAATGTTTTAACAGAGTTTTAAAAATATTACAGTTCTTGACCCTAAGCAAAAGACAATGGATATATATGAGAAGATGAACTAAGTAATTATTCAGTTTGGTTATAAAAAGTTTACGACAAAAAGACATATAACTAGAAATTTAGTCTCACAGTGAGTGCATGCATTCACTAATAACTCTCAGGAAGGACCCCTGTGGTAGCTTCTTTTATTTTCCACACAGGATTCATAATTATGAACATATGACCATAATTTAAAGCTGCATGAACTCTTGAATAGGATCTCAAACCAGCAAAACAATAATTACCTACTGCTTTGATATTACAGTTTCTACTGAAAGGTTTATAAAATATAGTGGATGCAAGAGCTGGAATTAATAACCTTGAATGGCAACGTTTTTTTAAAAAAACACAGAAAAACAACCAAACTTTGGTTGTGAGAGCTTGAACTCAAACTTAATTAGTACTTGCATGCTGCCTTATCATTTACCCTTTTAAAATTGTTCCTAAGAACGTACATATGAAATGGAATTTTTATAGCAAAACATGTTTATGTTCTACCATATATTACTCTCTAAGCTAATAAACTGACTCATCTGAAGTTATACAGAAAAGTTTCTACGGCAAGGAGCAATTAGCAAGAACATCTACACCATAAGAACCAGCAAATCGTGATGCTTGGGCCAAATGCATCCGTTAAAAGGTACAGTACCATATAACTGGCACAAGTCAATAGTCCAAGAGCAAGGTATTTACGACCACTGAGGGCAGGTGTGTTCTTGGAACTTGTAGGCAATCTTCTAGGAGGCAGCAGAAAGTGACCTTGGAACTCCCCCCCCCCTTTTAAAGAAGTTATTCGGTGAAACTTCAGTTGCCAGGTTAACATTCAGTTTGTTACTAAGTGGGGTTGTATATCCTCCACACACACAGTTTTACAAAATGCTGCTGCTCTCAACATTTCTACCAATATTACTTTATACCATTTTACCTCTAGCAATGTTAGCAGCTACCAAGGGGTATCTGTGTATGGAAATGTTTGGAGGATGTTTGCCATGTGCTAAAGATTTTGACTTGGATCCTCAGCTGTTACTCTACAGACACAAGGGAGGGAAGAGACACATTCTCCAATTCCATCTTTATACCCCTGAAGCAACCAACAAGAACAACATCCCGCCATTCCCAAGGATTTTCAGATCCCCAAAAGCAAATTTTCAGCTTCTTCACAAGGAGGTCCAGCTGGAAAAGCCTATTTTTTCCATGAAAAGAAGAATTTAGAATTGGGCCCCCAAGGGGGTAGGGGAGGGCCCATCCTGCTCCCCCCAACCCAACACCACTAGTGTGGCCCCCTCACTTCTCCTGTGGCTTCAAGGGGGTATGGGAGGGCCCGTCCTGCTCACCCCCCCAACCCAACACTGCTCTCCTTGGCTGCTGCCCTGCATGACAGCCCCACTTCTCTCGCGGCTCCAAGGGCAGTAGGGGAGGGCCCATTCTGCTCACCCACCCACCCAAGATGCTACAGGCAACAGTGGGCTTTGCCCTGGTGTAGTGGCTGAGGTGGCGGCAGCTGCTGCTGCGCTGTGAGTTTTTGGCTCAAGTGGGGAGTTCTGCAATGGCCAGTGGGCAGGAGTCAGGATCCTGGCGGACCAGATCTAGCCCACAGACCATAGTTTGAGGGCTCCTGCCTCAGGTGAAACAATGGGCTTATAACATTTTTCTCCAACATCTCTTTAAGTGGACATTATGTTTTTCTTCAGCTTTTAGTTCCTAAGAACTATTTAATTGTATGAGATGTTTGAAGAACACGGCACTGAGAAGAATATGGCTGATCAGTCTGCAGTGACAGGCACCCACAAGAACATGTTTATATTAATGCCCAGCACCATTTAAATACGGAGTATATGGTACAAAACTTACAAACTGTTACTAGGCCCAGGAAAACAGATGGTTTTCAGTCCTTCACAGGTGCTTACAATGAGAAGGAAAAGTAGAGCAGAACGCAAAGTACCATAAAAATGTAAAACAAAAGCAAAAGCATGCATTGTCTCTCTAATCCTTCAAATAAAATTAAAATAGAAGTGACAGTTCCTTAAGCAAAGTGGTTTGCTATCCTTCTGCAGATTATGATAGGAAGCCCAAACTCTTGGAATAATAGAGAGAAGAATATACAGTACAGAGAGTGGGGAATCACTATTTCTTATTGGGGTTATGGTATATGGCTGCATTATGTGTCTAATACTTTAATCATGAGCAGAATCAACACAACACATTGGTCAGCCTGAGATACAGGACAAGATGGCATCTATATTCCATATGCACCATGTCCAATTTTCTGTTATCTAGCATAACTCAAATCATAATTTTCAGTCTCTTCCTCCCCTGTAAATAGTGTGTCCCTCCTGTGATTCTTGGGGCATGCGTACTACCCAAGGAGGAATTGATTGAATTTCTGGCTTACACTAAGCAGCAGGATTCCAGGCAATGTAGAGTATAAGGGCTGGTAACTGAAACTTACTTTAACATTGTTTTGAGGTCAGCATTTGCTTTATGAAGTCAGAAGACTAACTTAGGGGATGAATGCCACGCACAGCTCTTTCCTCCAGCAATTTTGCATTGCTGTTGCTGCTGCCTAAGACAGATGCCTAAGACAGATGCTTCTCTCTTCCTAATGGTACAGCTACACCTCACTGCATGCATTTTTCTCAATCTGACTGCCGCCACTTCTGTCTGGCAGAAACTAAGAGCTTTGAGAAAGCATACGGGGAAAGGAGATGTCATAATGCAACAGTACTGGGAAAGAGTTCCTGAAATAAGAAGATTTAAAATCTTAGGCTAAGTTACTACATTGTCCAAAAGATAAGGCATTTCCTGTTTTTATGGATTTGTCAATTACGAGTCAACCAACCAAGAAATAAGAACAGAAAATAGTAACACCCAGCTGCTCAGCAGGATGCAACATCCTTGAACTTTCTGCACTGATGTTTCCTGTAAGAAACATCCGCACCAAGTACAACTTTAGTAACATTCTCATAAGTCATTTCTGCTTACAAATACAATGGAAAACTGTATTCAGATATCTCACACATGATCCAAATCCTATATATGTTTCCCACTCCTCCAACCATTGCCAAGTCCTTAGAGGAGCTGCAGTTATAAAATGAAAATTCCTTTGACCAGCTTCAGAAACTGCAAAAATAAATAAATTATCAGACCAGAGTTGCAAGTGCAAAGGAATGAGACACACAGCTCAGCCTGAGCAAAAGAGTTGTGTGTGAGAGAAATACCAGATTTGCAGATATCAGTAACAATTTACACCATCATAACAAGATCACAGGACCTGAGACAGTACTGTATCTCCATTTGGACATAATGATCTGACCATTTTGGCTTACTGTTCACCAGAGCATTAATGCACTCTTTCCAGATGTCGTTGGTTGGTTTATCCCATCAAAGGGAATAGTCAGACTTGACAAGCAGAGAAGCCAAGGAGGACTGGCAATGGGGATGAGGACAACAAGCAACTCTGAATTATTGCTAATTTGTCAAGTAATCCCCCCCCCCCCGGGGGGAGGGCTAAACTTGGAAGAAACATGAATTTCAGCAATATGTCATTCTTTCAACCTGAATACTCACTGGGGGCAAAATCCTTACTAGCAGTAACTGGTGGCAGGTGAGCTGGTTACTGTACTCATAAGGGGGATCTGTAGCAAAATGTTTCTCTTATCATGATCCACAGCTCCTTCCTCCATTTGAGGCCCTCCAAATGTTCTGGAGTACAACTCCCAGGATTCCTAACCATTGGTCATGGTGACTGTAGCTAATGACATGAAATCCCAAAACATCTGGCAGAAAATCAAGCTGAAGAAGGGTGCCCTAAAAGGAGTACTCCTGGTTAAGAATCTAGTGGGGTGAGAACATGAAATATGATTTATTTTATAGACATCGGCTAGGAGAAGGGAGGAAATTATGCCCTCAGGCACACACTAAAACGACTCCTCTTCTGCTATGTAGCACTAAAGGCCTCTCAGAGTAGTGGCATTTTTTTTAAAAAAAATATTCATTTATAAAAATTAATCTACACATGCTTCTTATTTGCCTGAAATCTCCTGAAAATGAGAAAACATGCTGGAATGCCCATGCTTTGCTTCCAAAATGAGAGAAAGCTTGATTATATAGGTTGAACAATAACTAGGAATGCAAATTTACAGATTTGTGTTAATTTGTAGTTTCCCCCTCTGCGATATCTGCACTCGTTTCAAACTTAAACCCCTCTTATGGCCACAAAAGTCCATTTTTAACAGTGAATTCAGAGTTTAACGTTTTCTTTTGTTTTAAGAATTTTAGAATGTCTGGAAACTGTAGATATTTTTAAATCCTCTATCATATGAAACATAGGGTAATAAAAAGATTAATGATTAAGTTGGCCAATATAATGGTGCTGTTTTGAACAGCTTTAATAAGACACCAGGGTCCATATGCACAGATATAAGCTTCAAAAACAGTGATCTTTCCCCAATGTAGGGGCAAAAAAAAAGATATCAAGGATAATAGGCCGTGAGGCATATTTGAAATCTGTAATCAAATCAGCAGAGTTTTTATTCCTTAAAACAATCCTTCAAAAACTAATGGCAAACACTGAATAGTACCTATATAATTAGTAATACGTACAAAGTGTTTCTCCAAAGAATAGTTCTTGAAATGAAGAAGTACAACACAAGAAACTAGTTTTCACTTGCAACATGATGGAGAGTCACAGGTCAATAATGTAACAATTTATCTGTACCATCTTACTCCATGTAACTCTCAATATTATACCTGCCTATTTAAAAAGTATTCCTATTAAATTCCACATGAACATCTGATACATCTATACTAGATGGCAACCTCGAAAAACCGATACTGATAATCCCCAAATAAACCACAGAATTAAAGGTATCACCTGTAACCTATTTTTGCAATAGAGTTATAAATTGTACAGCTGGTAAGTCACATGTACCAAACACCAATATGGATGGGTTTAATATAACAAATGTTCAGGCCTATAATTCTCCAAGCCTTATTAAGTCTTTAGAGTTTGTTTGCCTAGTTACTAACCACTATTTTATGCACGGAGCAGAGAAAATCCCAAGAAGTATTCAGTTCACTCCATGTGTCCAGTGCTCTATAGGATTTTCACAAATGGCTGACTTGCAACACACATAACCACCCATGAAAGCAGGAGCAAAAATATATAAGGTGAAGGGATGAGCTGAAGGATGAGGCCTCCTGGTGAACCTTAAAAAAAAAAAACCCAATGGTGAATGCAAGTCCTCAAGCCAGCATGAAGTATCTGCTTGAATTCTAGCCAGGAGGAGCACTTAACTAATGTACTACTTTCAAAGCATCACTCTCTAAAAACTACAAGCAAATATGTATCGCTGTTTATGTGTTTTACCACATGATGCCTAAATGTAGAATGGAAGTAGAATGAAAACAAGGTAAACACAATAGGCTCTATCTATTTTTATGCAAGAGACTTCCATTGATAAAATATCCCTGCCTTTCCTCCTCTTTTAGTTCTCCTCATTCGCCTTGAATCTGTTGGAGTGGCCTCCAAAAGTGATTTGGGGAGCTCAGGCTGAATGGCTTTGAACTGTCAGTGCTGTGTCTATTCCAGTAGCAGAGAGATACCAGTAGAAACCAACCTGTCTTTAACTGTTAATACCATCTGTATTCCGCATACAAATGAGCACAAGATATAAGTAGGTAGTAATCACAAAAGAAAATGTAGTGGTATTATTTGATTATCTGTAACAAAACAAAACTGCTCCCTTCCTCCATTCATTTTCCTTTCTGCGAATACAGTTGATCTGCTCAACATTTCTGTTTGCTTTTCTACATACATTCCAAGTGCAGTTTCACAGAAAATCAAATTATCGAAAGCTATGGGTTGGTTAGCTTGGATTTCACCCTCTGTGAGCCACCCACGACCCTATAAAGAACATGTGGTTGTTAAAGAAATATTCAGGATATAAGAGTTATTTAAAATATAGGTGATAGCAATCTACTTTCATAGATTTTAGACAAGAGAATATTTGGCAACTGGTCCTACTGCACAGGACTTAAAGGGTCAGCATAATGGTTTTGTTACATTATGTCTGTCAGATGATTACCAGATAAAATTTTGTAACAATTACACTTAACACTTGAAGATAAAAATGCTTGAAAAGAATTTCACTTTACCCTCACTCTTTGCATCAAGAATTTCTACAAGAACCTGATAAAAATGGAAGCAACACAACAGCACTGATGTACTCTTTCACACCTAATAAAGTCATTCTAATAAAACTTGTCCAGGAGGGGTTCTCAGGAAGTTGAATTATTTTGTAATGGCTTCTTAAATGCAAAAGTGAATTAAATCTTGAAGTAACACCAAGTAAATCTGCTGTTGAATCATCAACAATGGCAAACACATACAACAGGATTGCTGTATCTGTGGAATCAGTATCCATGTTTCAGTTTGCTGCTGCCTAAAAATATTAAATAAAAACCCAGAAACAGCAGTACCTTAGTTTATGAGTACCTTGGTTTATGAGTATTTTGCAAGACGAGCAAACACTTCTTCTAAATTTTGCCTTGATTAACAAGCAATGTCCTGCAATAGACAGTGCACTGGAACACGTCACATGATCACAAGTGAGCCAATCATGGCTCTCTCTTTCTCCCCCTGCTGCATTGGGGGGAGGGGGGATGTCTGGAACGTTTCAACGCATGCAAGCCTCAAAAACAGGAGTAACATTTTCAAAGGAGAGTGCAAGTTAGAGTTGTCTTTTAAGATTACAAACAGGTCATGGAAAACACCATATACCACTTGCTTACTGAATAAATTCACAATTGCATTAAAATTAACTTAATATTTTCCTTCCAAAGACCATCATGCCATATACTCTATTATATAAAGAACAGTCAGCTCCGAAGATGTACTGATATGTATGTTTACTTTCAGATCCAGGTAGGTTTCTGCTTGAAGGAAACAAGTGTCTGGAAACAATTAATTTTCAACTTGAAGGCCCAAATGCCAGATAGTCACCTTTCAAATTTTACCCCCTGCCCCAAATCACATCTTTCTTTCCAGGTTGTATTGAAACCTGCATGGCTAAAATGAAATTGATTGTAGTTCTGTTTTTTTCCACTGAAATGCATTTTCAAACACTAGGAACACTGGCCAGAATAAGAATTGACAATTCTGGTAACCCTAACCCTACCCTAAACTGCTTGTTAGATTGCTCCCTGATAGACTCTACCATCTTCAACCAAGATACAGTATATTTACTGCTGGTGGCAATGGGATTTCGGCAAGTCAATGCCCTTCGTGTTCATTCATCCAATTTTTAAAACTGATGAAGGAATGGATGAGCAAGAGTGAAGGCAAACCTATCAAAGGTATGTTTCAAATAGTTGTATATTACCCAATTGTAAAAGCAAAACCACGTCTTTAGCTGGGAAAATTAAACCTCACCAATTTAACATTGCATTTTCAAAATACAGCATGTTGAATCGCATTGTGACATGTAAAATATGATATGAACTCACAGGTGTTGGTTTGAAGACGGCCTGACATTGTACAGTCACAACAACAAAATCTATATTAGGCTACTTTTTTTTATTAAATCCCCATCAATTTTATAATGCACCTGTCAATCTATTTCTAACCTGGCTGCCTTTTCAAGTGTTCTCCAAGAGGACTCAAGCCCTCTCTCTTCACAATTTAACGTCATTGCTGGGTATTTTACATAAACAAGTAGGCAGCCTAGAAAACATCCTGATAATTTAATGCAATCATTCACTCATTTATCACCAGGGACCAACCTTAAAAAAGAGCTTTTGTCATGTTACCTATAAAAGCTTTTAGAGTGCCTAACAAATTTATGCATACGGGCCTCTTTCATGTGACATTTAACTTACTTTCCTGCCTTACTGGCATTTATTGAATGACCTACTTTCGTTGAAATCACTCGAGTGAAAAAGTACCTTCAGTTTGAAAAGTAATTTTGCTTAGACCCAGTCTAAGTCATTCTGGATTGTATATAACCATCAACACCCCGGAATGGGAAATGTTAGTTATACCTTCACATCTTTATATGTGGCAGAAGATACTGATACTTGCGAGAGAACCTCTTTTTTTACTTTTGAAAAGCTGAAGTTTATTAGTATGGCTCTTCTAATATAAACCCAATCACTGGAATATGATCTAATGTGATAAGAATTGTGTATATATATATATATATATATACAGTGGTACCTTGTATAAAGGAATTAATTCGTTCCAAATGAAATTATGTTAAACAAATTTTCCTTTATACAAATTCCCATAGGAATGCATTGAAAATGGAGTGATCCCATTTTTATGTTGTACGGATTTTCCCCATAGGCGATTATGTTAAGCAAATTTCCCCTATCTCCAAAAATTTTTATGTTGTACAAATTTTATGTTATACAAGCTGTCTGTTATACAAGGGTCCACTGTATT
>JAHTLZ010000237.1:52117328-52177746 GCA_023846285.1 Phrynocephalus versicolor
AGAGAGAGAGAGAGAGAGAGAGAGAGAGAGAGAGAGAGAGAGAGAGATTTTCACATATTCTCAAATGCTTTCATGGCAGGGATCTGAAAGTTGTTGTGATTTTTTTCCAGGCTGTTTGGCCGTGTTCTGGAAATTTTTCTTCCTGATGTTTCACCAGACCCTGTGGCTGGTATCTTCAGGGGACAAGGAGCTCAGGAAACTAGGAGTTCTTTCTGTGCTCTGCGTTATAGAGTGAGTGAGACTGTGGGGTTTTAACGTTGTGGGGAAGAGGAAACTTGTCCTATGTAGGAGAATAAAAGGCCACTCTGGGTAGCTTACAACAGTAAAATAAACGTGTGTGTATCTTGTGTCATAGAATCATAGAGTTGGGAGAAACCTCAAGGGCCATCTAGTCCAACCCCCTGCCATGCAGGAACCCCATCACAATATTTCCGACAGATGGCCATCCAGCCTCTGGTTAAAAACCTCCAAAGAAGGAGACTCCACCACCCTCCGTGGCAGCATGTTCCACTGCCAAACAGCTCTAACTGTCATGAAGTTCTTCCTAATGTTCAAATGGAATCCCTTTTCCTGTAGTTTGAAACCATTGCCCCAAGTCCTAGTCTCTGAAGCCATGGAAAACAAACCTGTTCCCTCTTCAATATGACATCCTTCCATATTGTTACAGTCATGGCCAACTCTTTGTGACCCCATGTCCATGGAGTTTTCTTGGCAGGAATACTGAAGTGGTTTGCCAGTTCCTACTCCAGGCCCCTATAGCCACTGTATTCCCTGGTGGTCTCCCATCCAAGTACTAACCAGGGTTTACCCTGCTTAGCTTTCAAAATCAGGTGAGATCAGATGTGCTTAGGGCATCTAAATAAACATATACAATATACTAATAACAAAATATATAATCAGCATAGCAAACAATATAATAAAAACTATTCAAAAACAACAACAAAGAACAACAACTAACAAAGTACAGAGACCTGGCAATCGAAATATCTTGCTTGTGGATGAAACACACTTCGGTGGTTCCTTAGTCATTGGGGCTGTGCCTCGTATTTTTTAACAAGATTTGAACTGCAGATCTGGAAGGGATCCTATGGATCACTGAGTCCAGCCCTTCTCATGGAGACACGGTGGGGAATTGAACTCCAAAACTAGACTTGCCACCTGAGACCTAAGTGACTGAGCTATGCAGCAGCAGTAGCACCATCTTCTCAAAATAATCCAGAATGTCTTCAGGAGATCCTGGTTTTGGGGGGTTGGGGCTGACAGAATGCAGAAATGCCTACTTTGCAAATAGTGCTCCTTTTGCTAGCACTTGTAGAAGCGGGCATTCATTAATCAATTGCATAAAGAGAAAGTCCCCCTGATTTTAGCAGGGTTTCCTCTACCTTGAAAATGAAGGGTATACAGACTAAGACATGCTACTTGACACACTTATAACAGTCCACTACGTCCTAATATTCTATACAGCAATTATGTTTCTCAATCTTACTGAACATTTTCTGTTGAAATTACACTTCTTGTAACAGCCTAAACTCAGAGGCAGATATGCTATCTCTGAAATTCAGAAATGTAAAACATAGCTAAATTTATTTGAAAACTTTAATGAGCAATATGGAAATTATACAAGTTTACTTTTAGATGCTTAATGTGTATATTATAATTCTACACCAACAGCCTGGAAATACTGAATATCTGAACAATACGGGCAGTGCAAAATCAATGCATAAATGCACAGTTAAACGAAAATAAAATAGAAAATAAAAAACATGATTAAATGTATTGTTTGTTTTCCTCTATATAAATCACAACACTTCATAGTTTTCTATCCTCAATAGTGCATTTATTTAAGGAGCACCAGATTTACACTGATTAGATGAATCCCTTCTTAAGCAATGAGGGAAGCATGCTTGGAACTTTACCCACTGCCAACAATGTAGCATAAAGAAAGCAAAGTGTTAATTCAGTAGAGACTGTACTAAATCCAACCTATGAACACGGAACAGGCATCAGCAGCAAGAGGTTTTTCCTCAACAGGTTAGGACAGATGTTCCAATTGTCTACAAATTAATACTTACAGAAAAAGAGCAGGTATGTGTTTTTCCCCTGCTAATATATATACCAGTTCTCACATGATTTGAGACAGCTGCACACAATTAGCTGTCAGGGTGTGAAAAGAGGCAGAAAAGCTAACAGATCCTCTGATTCTGTAAGAAAGTGATGAGAAATTGAGAATGGATGAATGAATGAATGAATGATGTGTATGAATATTTATTTATGTGTTTAGCATAACCAATAATCAAACTGGTAGGTGTGGCTAGTATATACACACACACACACAGAGAGAGAGAGAGAGAGAGAGAGAGAGAGAGAGAGAGAGAGGTATATAGAATCCTGATGTGTGGGGGTTGGTAGAGTTGGCTGAGAGTCAGTTAAAAGTTCCTTTACAGAGAGGTCTTGCAACTCTCCAGGACCTAGGGGAAATAAGTCACTGTAGTAACAATAAGTGAATGCATTATAAGACATTTTATTAAAGCACATAATTACATCAGCCATAATCATATTGATAATTCTAAACATCTGTTTGTAAGCCAATAAACTTTCCTGTTTATAAACCATAAGCTTTGGTGCCTGACTCTGCTTTAAACTATAAGCATCTAGTGACCTGTTCGTATCATTAGGTGAATACCTGGAAGGAGTTACTTAAATTATTAGTGGTGGAAGTATAAGGAAATCCAGTAATATCACTGCTGCAAACCAAGATTAAAGATATGAGTAACAGCATAGTCACTGAGCTCTAGAGCCCTATGTAGTCCAGATTGGTGATCATGCATGCTGGCATACTGGGAGAAATTTCTTTGCCATCAGAAATCTCTTTGTTCCAGTAAAAACCACCACCACCCAGAACTGGTTAGTATGGGGAAGGAGTAAAAGGTGTTATGAAACATTTCTTTCCCTAAGTCACATAATCAATAACATAAAAAGTATAAAAGTACAAAAACTACATATGGAAACCAACATGAATTCTATGTTCTTGTAACATCACTATCTTTAAAACACTCAAAAATTGTTTTTCTAAAATGGAAACAATTTGAAGAGAACCCATATTTTGACTTGCTGAATGAATGCTTGTATGGTTTGTAGCAGATGGGCTAGGATTCTGAAGAACAGGGTCCGAATCCCCACTCAGCCATGGAATCTCTCTCTCTCTCTCTCTCTCTCTCTCTCTCTCTCTCTCTCTCTCTCACTCACTCACTCACTCACTCACTCAGAAAATCCTATTAGGGTTGCTGTAAGTTGGTTCCAACATGATGACACAGAACACAGAGGCAGTTAATTCGGACTTGCAATTGTATTTGGTCTAAAGATACCTAGTCCAATGTGATATGAGCCACAAAGAAATTAAATAATTAGTATATCATAAGGTGAAATACATGAGACATAGGAGTAAATAAAAAGTGGGTAAGGAGAATACTGGGTTACACACAAATTTGATTGCTTGCAAAAAAAAAAAAAAACCCTAACAAACAAAAACCACCAACTACTGCAAATGAGCTATGGTATACCTGGCCTCCTTATACTGGAATTCTCTGCTTCTTCAGTCTCAGTTAATTAAACTAAGGAACTTTTAAAATGTGCACCATGGGCATATTTGAAGTTTATGATGAGGGACAACAGCAGGAGGCTTATGGTGACCCCGTGACCTTACAATGCAGCTTTAGTGTTAACAGATGTGTAGGCTGCCACTATCTTGAGAAGACATTAAGCTGAGTATGCCTTAAAAATAAAGCTTGATTATCATTATGATCTCTAATTTTAAGAAACCAAGTAGTGGCCAAACAAGAATTCTATTTAACCATATAAAAATGCCCATCATACATAACTGATATTTATTAAAAGACACATAATAAAATCCTAGCACAGACCACACACATACACCCAATATATTGCCCACTCTTCAGTTAACGTCTTCTTTGATATAGAAAAGTAAAGCTTGTTTACTGCTTACTGATCAAAATTTGAACCAGCAATTAAAGGCAATTTCTTGAAATATAATTGTGAGTGTAACTCTTGCTCCTGAACTTACCAGAAAATTATATCAAGAACCACAATACAATTTAATCAAAAATTCCCTTAGTATTTCATTAAGCCCCTTGATGGAATCCATGCCACCAAGGGCCTTTACCACATTTCTTACCTGGGTGGTCATTATGACATCATTAAACTTTAACAATAAGGCCTTATTTCATTCAACTAGTGCAGAACAAGTTCCCAGGGACCTGAATGGACAAGGAAGTGTTCCATAGAAAACGACTGCCTCAAATGAATGACAATCTTACAATGGCTTACTGTTCCAGCAGCAACTGGGCCTTCTCTAGACATGCACATGAACATAATTCTATTCTATTTACACAAATTTTATGTCTACCATTTACTCTAAATGTTTCAGTTGTAATGTTGTCATGAGATTTCCTCAATATTTCACAACACGACTATTATGAAATGACTTTTCAAACTGCGATTCTGCAGAGTAAGGCAGGCAGTTATAATTGGTCTCAGGTGACTATGAACTCCATGTCCTTTAAGGGACTTTACTACTAAAGAGTATATCTGGCATAGATCAACAGTAAAAGAAATTCACTTTGAAACAATCAAAAGACTGATTCATTTACTGCTGTTCTCATGCCTTAACAGCAAAGAGAAACCTACATGAAATCATAATGTGGAATTAAATCTCTGTATAAAATTTTTTTAACAAAGCTATGGCAATTTCAAAGTATTTTCCCCCAATAGTGATACATCACTTAATAGAAAATATACAAAATAGCCTACCAGATACTTGTAGATTTAAAAAAACAAATTAAACTAGTCTGTGGACTTTTGGAGGAAGGGAATACAAAAATATGAAATCCTTGATAGAAAGAGCTCTTCCCCTCAAGCCAGGCAATATAATTCTGGACAAATATGTCATTTTGAAGGTGGCCCAAATATATGAATTAAGAGAAAAATTGAAAACATCTCCCTTTGAGACAAGAAAATATACATCTGATTTATCATGGTATAACAATACCATTTAATGAATATGTGTCACTTAATCTTGCATTCAACACAAGACTCAGTCCACAAGCAAACACCTGCATGGTAGTAATGTGAAAACTGTTGGAGGAAGGGATAAAGAAAGTTATGTGGTCCTCACACAATCCAAAAGGAAGGGAAGTTGATAGTTTTATTAGGCCACAAAAATAAATAAAAATAAATTGCTGACTTTTAACCCCCACACATCTTTGACAGTCTGGGCACTTCTGCACTGTGAAGGATGCAGAAAAAACATATCCGTGATCCAAAGTCAGGTCTATTTCTTAAAAGTGCATTCCAAAAGACAGGCGGCAAAAACAAATCAGGAGTATAGGTTTCAAATTCTACCCTGCTGGGTTTTGGCTGGATTATCTTTCCCAGCTCACCAAACCAAGGGCTGCCAAGGATTCAACATGCTTTTATTTATTTATTTATTTCGCTTGTATCCCGCCCATCTTCCAGGTAGGAACTCAATGTTCCTTCTTAGCTAGGGATTGAAGTTATATAGAAACATGATAACCCCTTTATGGGATAGACTGAATGCAGAAAATAAGTAAATGAGACCCTGATGATATAGGTGACATTGTTTGGGGGCACAAAATGATGCTAGAAGAATAGATGTGGAGACACCAGAGCAGGATGAGTGTCTGGCAAAACACTGGCATACTTAGAAGACTTAATGGAGAGCAGACTCATGATCAAACTTGGTGGTGTGCAAAACCTTTCTCTTTACGAGAGACTTAAATGGCAATCCTTTTTGGACATATTTATTAATCCTGTTCCCACTTATAAATAAATTACTCTTGCAGGGGAAAAATGATTCCCTCTATTTTCAGCTCCTGGCATTATATCCCACCATTTTGAAAGAATCCACACCCCCTACAAATGGAGGCTGCAGGATGTATGAGACAGAAAGGGGAGACCGGAATGTCCAGAGAGTTTTAACACAACACCTATACGTGACAAACATGTATGACTAAAGAATAGTTTCAGATGTTGAACTTGCTTGCTACAAGCTGCACAATGGAATCAATGTACATGGCTGGCCTTGCAACTGATTGAGGCGGTGACCCTCACCTTTACCCACCCGAAGAAATGATTCTAATGGTTGCCAGGGAACTGTGGCTGTCACCTGCTCCCTGTCAAATCCACCAAGTGTTTATAATATGAAGCAATATAGACTATAAGCAGGATTTTGGCAACTGACTGGCTGGTGAGGTGAGGGCTCGTTGCCAGCTGGGTGCTCTACCCTTCTCAGGGTTGCGTTTCTAGGTTGTCTTTGTAATTGTTTAAAATTAGGTTATTATTCGTTCAAGTCTTGTTTTGCATTTTAATTGCATTCCTCTCTTATTTAATTGTGCAGTATGCTGCTATCCTTTGGGAGACTGGTGGCATTTAAATCCAAAAAATACAAAAATAATTGTGCTAGACACCATCTCGAGCAAGCCCACATGATGGCACTCACATACCGTTTGTAGTTTCTGAATAGGCGACATTATTTTTGCTACAACATTTTTACCCCACCCCTCATCATCATAGAACTGCAGAGCTGGGAGGGGGACCCAATGAATCACTGACTCCAGTCTCTGTCAAGGACGCAGAGTGGGAAATCACTTCAGGCTTTCATACACAGTTTTCCCCATTTATCCTAATGTCTATGTGAGACTTAATAGGGTTGCCACTCAATGAACTTTACTGCCACCACAATACAGTGGACCCTCGTGTAACAAATGGTTTGTATAACATAAAATTTGTACAAATAAAAAATTCCAGAGATAGGGGAAATTTGCTCAACAGAATTGCCTATGGGGTGAATCTGTACAAATAAAAATGGTCGTGATTAGCAATTACTGTTTTCAATGCATTCCTATGGGAAATTTGTATAAACGAAAATTTGTTTAACATAATTTCATTTGGAACGAATTAATTCCTTTATACAAGGTATATTGCTAAAATAAAAGGGAGCTGTGTGGTCAGTACAAAATACAAATATTGCATCCTTAGAGCAATCCCCACTAAAATGAAGTTGGGCTCTTAAAAAACTATGCTCTCTTTAATAATCATAAATGCCAATATAGAAATTGTTTTGGGTCATCCAACCACAATCCATGTGCCATGATGACTAGGTGGCAATCATTCATAGTACCAATCTTTTTTCCTGACATGCCTCTTTTAATTCACGTGCAAGAGTTGAAGAAGAGATAAAACTGGAATCTCCCCTACTCTTCAGGTTTAAGTAAGGATACGAACAAAAGGGACTCTATTTTTAGCTATAAAAAGCAGCCTTACTCACTCTTGACACGGTTGTTATGTTGCAGTACTGCAACCAAAACTCTACTAGGTTCAATCCCAGGTAGCTAGCTCAAGGTTCACTCACCCTTCCACTCTTCCCAGGTAGGTAAACTGAGTACCATTTCACTGGAGGGGGCAAATGTGCAGCCTATATAATTAAACTCTAAGCTGCCCAGAGATTGCGTTAAGTGCTATGGGGTAGTAGATACAAGTTTTTTTTTCCTTTTAGCTTTTGGCTTTATTGCCCTTAGAACTTATTCTATGAATACTTATTTGGAATTCTTTCTACAAATTTTGCTCCCTTTGAATTCTAGCCTAAATATGCCATGAAGGCTTGAGTGACTACTGCAGTCATTTAAAAATGATATAAATATGGGTTGATACATAAAATGAGTACCACCCTGCTCAGCTTTTTATGACCCAGAACCACCAACATGACTACAGGAGAGATGCTAACCTTTTCCTCTCCCCCATCACATATGTTTGACAAGAAGCTCCACTTCATATGTAAGCTCTACATGTAAGAACCTTGAAAATCTTTAATTCTTGCCCTCTTGTAGAACCTTCAAGTGAGCAAGGTCCTTGCCTTCAGAAACACTACTGCTTACGTCAGCAAAGCCCTGAGGGAGAAGGGGAGTCTCCTTTCTCCCCTGTGACAATGCTAGTGATTACCAAATTATTAAGTAGGACAAGTCAGGAAAGTCTTAAAATGAGCAATGTCATTTGTTATACAGGCATCTGATCTCGCCTGATTTCGGAAGCTAAGCAGAGTCGGACCTGGTTAGTACTTGGATGGGAGACCACCAGGGAATACCAGGTGCTGTAGGTGCCTAGAGTAGGAACTGGCAAACAACTCCAATATTCCTGCCAAGAAAACTCCATGGACATGGGGTCACGAGGAGTCGGTCATGACTGTAACGACACCACATACACACACTGTGGTGTGAACAGGCTCTTGCCATGATCCTTCCTTCCTACAAATCCCTGGTGCTCTTTTTCTCTTCTCTGGTGGGAAGAAGACAAAACAAACACTCCAACAATGCCAGCAGCATGAGGAGGAGAAACAGAAACACTTAAACACTGAAGCATTATCATGAGGAACTTAAAGTGAAAATTACTTTCCTTTGCCAACACTAGCAAAGCAGATTTCTCACTACCGTACTGTACAAAAAGTATCACTAACACCTTGCCAGAGGGTTGAGGGTTTCCTTCCTTGAAAGGCTGCTTGATGCTTGACACTGCACTGAGGTAGCCATGTCAGGAAGGATGTTAAAAACAGCAGGCAACATAACAGTGTCACATCGACAGACTTCTGCTTATGGAAAAATGCTTCTTTGCCTTCTCTTTGCCAGGCAATCTTCCATCCCCAAGCTATTTTGGAGGGTGATTATCAATCTTCTAGATCAGATTTTGGAGCATGCATAGAGGGACTGCAGAGCGAAGGGGAAGTCCATTCTATCAGCAATGTCTATTACAGTGTTAGAGCAGCAAAACCATCAGCAGATTTCACTGAACAAGATAAATGTGTGTTGCGGAGAACTAAAAGAGTGTGGTTTTTTATGAGAAGTGAATTGAAGATCTTCAAATTACCCCAAATCATCTAAAAGCTAACATTATCAGCAACAGCCACAATTTCCCACCTTGTCAGGGCCCACGTATTCTACGAAAACCTATAACTTGATGGAGCTGTGACTCGTGAAAACAAATGACCTACTAAGGAGGGGCTAGGAACACAGATGCAGGAGATGGGCAGAATTATACTCCCTGCTGCACAGTCTTGAATGAACGAAAGGGGGGGGGGAGGAAGCTGTCACAAAGTATGAGGATGTTTGTGAGATGAAACATTTTCAGAAGACTGGATTGTATGGACAGGCTTGGAAAGAGTCTATATATTTTTCAGTAAATGATTAAAACAGACTGGAAAAGGTTTTACTGTAATCAAAAGCTGTAATTGAAAATACAGAGAACAGACAAAATGAAAGTATGGATGATCTGTAAGCACAGGAAGTGAGAAATGACTAGCACAGATATTATTCATCCAATGCTAAACCAGTGTTAACAAATCTACTACAGTATTGACAAATGTTGACAAAAGAAAGAACACCCCCCGGTAATACTTTAGTACTTTCAATATTATATTTTATTGTGATCTTTCATGGACCAAAGTCCACTTCCTAAGGCACTGGAGTGTAAATATCTGGCAAGTATATTTATATGTGTAGCTGGCAAGATACCTCAAGTCAGTTAGACCTCTGGCTGTGAAACCACATATTGAGAGTTCAATATCTCACTGTAGAAGAGGCAACCTATGTACCTTTGGGTATGCTGCAAAAAACCCCAAAGCACTCCCAGAAGAAAGGAAATATAAACTACATATGAGTATATTATATCTAGAAAACCCCAGAAATAAGCCAAATCAATTTGATGGCATGTATGTAATTAATTAATATTTGTACATATTCTCATGAGAAGGTAAGGGTGTAATAAAGTGTGATCAAGCTGCAAATTACTTAGTTAACAGGTCATAGGCAGGGCAATAGCTGAAAGCGAGGTAGACTTGGCTGTCATATGAATACAGAAGGGCACTCCCAGCACAGAGGTCAAAGTCTGCTCCCATCTCTGCTCCTGTGAAAGCCAAGTCCACTGAGCCTACAGCTATTGACATACCCACAATCTGCCAATTAAATAATTTACAACTTGACAGTGCCATTTCTTTGTTAATGAACCACTGTCACTTTGTCTACTATCTGTATCCTCATCGGGTCATGGGAATATATTTATGTATTTATACTCCAGCATCCACGGAAGTGGATTCTGATGCACCAAACCTTACACTTAAGTAAAATTAGTCTTCAAAGCGTTACGGCATTTTGCCCCTTCCCCCCTTTTTCTTCCTTTTCTTTTGCCAAAATGCTGAAATAGACTAACATGGCTATTTCTTCGGAAACGGTTGAAAAAGGGATGCAATATCTTTTTGCCAGGCTTTGGGGAACATGGCTCAATTCCAGATTTTTACACAGCAGCTATTCCACAGATTTTTTGAATCCCAAAGGCTCAATGTTCTCAAGACCTTTTATGCTGTAAGGCATGAGGCTACAATTAGCATTTAGCAGACTGGTCTTATGACCTACTTTGAGAGCAAATCTGTCCAATAATGTTTCTTTGGTTGCACTAATATGGTTACGGGCGGGGGGGGGTATTCCAGGGACCACAGGATGGAGCATGCCTTCTCTTATCAAATCACTAGGTCCAAACAACAACCCCTCCGTGAAGTTTTACCTCTGCCAATGTCCTTCTGTACGCTCCTCTATGTGACTGTGTGTGTGTTTGTGTGTGTGTTCTGCACATTGATACTTGTTAATGCTGAAAGCCTATTTCAAGGGTGTGTTATTGAAAGTCAAAGAAAATGAAAATTTAACCAGAAGAGCAAGGTCTCTGTAATCATGTTACCAAATAAGCCTCCAGAACAAGGAAAGGGACAAGAAACAGAACTCCAAAAAAATTCCATTCTGTGGGGATTGCTCCAAAGATCTACATAACACAGTCAGTAAAACATCAGAGATGAATTCCCCAGGCAAAGACTATCATCTCATAGGTGCAGAAACTCTGCACAGAGGCAATACATTTTGATTTGGTTATACCCATGAGGTATAACTCAAAGGAAGTGAAATTCACAAGATTGAGAAGGCTGCCTGGCAAGCTCTGGTCCATGGGGTCACGAAGAGTCGGACATGACTGCACAACTGAACAACAACAACAACAACAACAACAACAACAACAACAACAACAACAACAACAACAACAACAACAACAACAACAACAACAACAACAACAACAACAACAACAACAACAACAACAACAACATGAGGTGTCCTAGGGGCTAAGAGAACAATAAGCCCAGAGCGTTCATCTTTTTCTGAAACAAAATATGCCCAAAATATCTATCTAGAAACCCTGGTGGCTGACTCAGCCAGTCTGTAGTCCTTTGATATGCTGCTGCTCCACTCTTGCATTGCACGTTCTCAGCTTGGAATGTTGTTACCCTGTTCTCCCTTGGAATCTCTGCTCAAAATGTCCTATTTCTTTCTCCTTCTCCAGGTGGAATTGCAACACTCCCTTCCTTGAAGATAGAGCAGCAAGATCAACAAGTAATTTCTGTTTCCTGTGTCTGCATGGGGAATATTTGCTCCAATGTGCTACTGAGTTTCTCATTTCTTCCTCCCACTGTCTTTGGGAGAGAGTGAGAAGGGAAAGAGAATGGAATTATTTCCTCTTTTGGACCCCTTTTCTCCATTCCTTGATCTTCTCCAGCAGCCTTCTCAACCTTGTGAATTTCCTTTCCTTTTGAGTTAATATTTTCCCATAATCTTTTTGAAGCAAATATATATTAAGCCCATTTATGTAGCTGTACTATATAATCTTTGCCATTCCCCAATGCAATCACTATTTATACTTTAATCTTTTACGTATCAAATAAAATTATCCTATTGAAGTGAATTCTTCTCCATCTGAATTTTTGTTACAATACATTATGGCCATGATTCAAAGATCCCTTACAGATGTTTTAATTTGGAACATGTATGAGCTCATACATATGAAAATTTTGTTTGAAAGTACAGTATTTTGAAAACTGCTAGTAACAGTAGAGTATGTTCTTATATCAAATCAATATATTTTAGGGCATAAAAAATCCTCTAAAACTGGGGGAATTACAACAAATACCCTATGTGCACTTAAGATCCAATAAACTCAGTCATAACCTAATTCTACGTAAACATGTAGAGAACTGTACTCTTGAGGCACATCTATTACTAACTGCAGTGCACAAATTACATGAAACAGTTAAAGGAAGTAGAACAAGCTTTCAGAAAACTAGATATATTTAATGTTTCTCATCCCAGAGGTTTACATCACAGTGCCCTAGATTGTCTCCAGTTTGAAACTCTTTCCACAAATAAAACACCTTCTGCAACCAGAATCTAATCCAATTTACTTCAAGATAAATTATCCTTTGTTGTCAAGGTGATGTCATGGTAGCGTACTAGAGATAGATTAAATACAACCTGAAACAAAATGGAGCATTCATTTTATTATGTTTACTTTTATCCAAAGTGATTATCTAATTTAATCATAATCTTTATTCACCAGTTTATAATCATTGCTATATTTTGACAGTCACATTTTCTCCATAATCAGAATACTATAAGACAGCATGAAGGATCCCCCGCTAAAAAAACAAATAGGTCTAATACGATGACACAAATATTGCAAACCTATAGTAAACTAGCACAGTACAATCAATTTATTTCTTATGCTTATTTTATTTCATAGTTACAGATCAATCAAAGCTTTTGGTTTTAAAAAAATGAAATTTGCAATTATTTTTTAAGCAAACAACCATATCTGAGAACAAGAATTAAATATGAAATTACATAATAGTTGTTTCTATTCAGGCATTCTTCACTTAAAGAAGAAAGCCATTTTCAGATATTACTTTCTCTGTGGGAATCAACACTGGCATAAGCAATTTCCTATCTCTTGACCTGACTGTCAAGCAAAACTCATCATGATTTAGACCATCGCAAATCAGTTCTTTCCACCTGGAACTGACATTAACAGTGGCCACCACATTTCTTAGTCAATACAAACCCTGTGTACAGTAAGTACACTATGGAGGAAGCATACAAAATAACCGTGTTCAAAATTCTGTATACAAAGGCTACCAAATCAGCAATTTCCTATTTCTACTCTGAAAACTCAGCTCTTCATAATGAGGATTTTATAATGGCATTTGCTGCCAAAGAGACAAGCTAATTTTCAAGCTGGATTGTCTGATCTGCACTGTAAAGGTCTGTGGCCACAACAGTGCACGCAGCTCCAGGATCACACTGCTTTTTTGCCATTTGCATGCCTTGCAACTTTGGTTACCATCCAAGAACAAGAAGGAAAAGGTGGCAGTAAACAGTACCTCATTTTTCTCTTACTTTTAGTAAACTTTGATGGCTTATTCTAAGCAACAAAAGCAAGTTATTAAGAAGCTCCCCATGGGTTCTGTCAGCTGGGGCCCCCTAGACCAGAGCGATACCCTTTCTATTACAAACATTTTTCGCAAAGCGAAATGCTTTTCGCTTCAGGCATCAATTTAGAACACCTAAATACAAATTACTTTTTTTCTGATGAGAGTCAATTTCTTTTATACAGTGGAACCTTGTATAACAAACAGCTTGTATAACATAAAATCTGTACAACATAAAAAATTCCAGAGATAGGGGAAATTTGCTTAACATAATCGCCTATGGGAAGAATCCGTACAACATAAAAATGGGATTACTCCATTTTCAATGCATTCCTATGGGAATCTGTATAAAGGAAAATTTGCTTAACATAATTTCATTTGGAACGAATTAATTCCTTTATACAAGGTACCACTGTATATTGATTTAAAAACTAATGAAGTATTCCTACCTTCTGTGTTGTTGTAAATATATTAGAAAGGTAAACATTCTCACAACTAACTTCACAGCTGATTCAACAATGTTATGGGGGGGAGTCAACATAGCAAGGAAAGACACACATTTGAAAGAACTCTACTGCCCTCTGGTGAGTCAATGCAAAACACATTTAAGTCAGTGAATATTCAAGAGAAGGCTGGTATTACTAAAATCACACTTAGGAACCCTTGCTGTAAGAGAGAACAGGAGCACACCAAGCTTACAGAAAGGAAATCAGCATTGCTCCTTCATACAAGAAATCATGCTTTTATATACTCAAAAGGAGCAAGTCAAAGTAAGCATTTGTTTCATGAAAAAAATATAATTTACAAAAAGCTTTCATACCACAATTTTATGACAGTTTGTTTTGTTAAGATTCAACCTGCAGTATATCCAGATTGCTAGCACTTGCCAATAATAAGAGCCTCGTGGTGCGGTAGCTAAATGCCTGTACTGCAGCTAGAACGACATGGGGTTCAATCCCAGGTAGCCGGCTCATGGCTAACACAGCCTTCCATCCTTCCGAGGTTGGTAAAATGAGTACCCAGCTTGCTTTGGGGGGGGTTGTCAATGTGTAGCTGCCATAATTGAATTGTAAACCGCCCAGAGAGTGCTTGAAGCGCTATGGAGCGGTATATAGGCAGAACACTTTGCTTTGCCTTAATGTGCTGACACATTTTCTAAATAAGGATTCAAAAATAGGACAGCGCAGTGTAACAAGGTAAGTTTACTTATTCTGGCTGGCCTTCTTAGCAACCACTGGCAGTTGCCAGAAGCCATGCACACAGGAAAGCTGGAGGCTTGCTCAACATACCACCCCGGACATACTCAGCAAGACTGCAAGGGCAGCAATTTAACAGCCATGGACTGATTTTCTTCATACTGTATCCTTAATTCATACTTGGAACTATTGCTATCTGACCTCAAAAGAGAACAGAAAATGTATTGAACGCATCCCCACACCCCAAAAACTATGGTTCTCCTATTCATTGGAGGAATACAATGGCATGCAATGCTG
The DNA here is from genome assembly GCA_023846285.1 of Phrynocephalus versicolor. NCBI lineage: Eukaryota > Metazoa > Chordata > Lepidosauria > Squamata > Agamidae > Phrynocephalus > Phrynocephalus versicolor. The sequence continues at coordinate 52,132,200 of JAHTLZ010000237.1, forward strand.
ATACCATTACTAAGAACCTCCTTGTTGCATAGGTGGCTAGTGGTGCCATATTTATAAACATATTCTTCATGTTCACCGGTGGATTTATAATGATAACATAAATAAATCTCCCATGTAAACTTTCTCCTTACCTATGATTATACAGAGGAAGACAGGAGTAATGACCATCTGCACTATTAAATGCATTATGACTTACAATGTCCTTTCCAGGGATTTTTTAAGGTATCAAATTACAGTGGACCCTCGTATAACAAACGGCTTGTATAATAAAATTTGTACAACATAAAAAATTCCGAAGATAGGGGAATTTGCTTAACAGAATCACCTATGGGGCGAAGCCATACAACATAAAAACGGTCCTGATTAGGGATTACTGTTTTCAATGCATTCCTATGGGAAATTTGTATAAAGGAAAATGTGCTTAACAGAATTTCATTTGGAACGAATTAATTCCTTTATACAAGGTACCACTGTACTCAGAAGTTGTTTATCATTCCTGCCTTCTGGGGGAACCCAGGGACTGGATAAGTTCCTCAAGACGACATAGGCTGGCTGTTCTCCTAGGAAGAGCAGGGAATCAAACTACCAACCCTGGTGCTGAGGTTGGGAATTAAATTTTGATAACAATGATCCAGAAGAAGTCATAAGTATTGATAAAGCAGTATAGTGCAAGGACTGAAGCATTTCTTCTACATGATCAACAAAATCTGCCCGATTTGATATGAGGAAGCTATTTCAGAAGCAAATAACTTCAAGGCATATTTCAAAACTGTTTCTTACTTTTAACACTTGAAAACTAATTTTAAAAGTCACATACAAATACAAAATATCTAATGTGCTTTGATCTGAGTTAAAAAAAAGTTATACAGACAAAAAGAAAGATGTTGTGATTTTTTTAAAAATGGCCTACATGGCTACTTTGTTTTCTTGGATGCAAACTAATGTACCCTTGTTCCCCACCTGTAGTACTGCACTAATTGTTTTTAAGGAAACAATGAGACAGAAGACAACCTACCTTTGAATCCTCATTGTTCACACCAAGTTCTAATACAGCTTGAGGGGATTTTTGTTTTGCTTGAGTAGACTGAGCCATCTGAAGATTAAGCTGCCATCCCACCGTCTCAAGCTATAAAATGTATATTAAAATGAGAATTATGAGAATTGGCAAAGTAAGAATTTTAGTCTTTAAACAAAAGATGTCTTTATGTTAACAAGAAAAATACTCCTAATTGTAAAGAAGCTGAGAAATTAGGGTAATGAATCTGTCTGGAAAATTCAGGCTTTTCTATCAGTGCCTGGGAACAACTGGCTGGGAATGTGGAAGACAGTGTCTGCTCAAGAAGAAGAAGGGAGTAACACCCACAATTTATCTCTTGCCAGTAAAGTGTTCAAGGCCAAGTCACCTTGTTCACTGGTACTGTACTGGTTGGAAAATGATTTCAGCTATTTGAAAGGAGATGGACTGAAAATGCTCTTGTCGCTGTAAACATTCGGGAGGAATTCAAAGCATGACTGGCACACAACTGGGAAGGGTTCAGAATGTGACATTTAATGTATAAAACAAGTTCCGAAGTTACTTTAGTTATCTTAGATTACCACTCAGGAGATACTATGCTCAGCTGCTGTCCTGTTATGCCATTCCCAGAAGGATGCACTTTGTACATGCTATGCTGATTTTATACTGATGTGTGTATTAGGCAGATAAGCTTAACTTCTTTATTTTCTCGTGTTGATTGCCCTAGCTTTTGTTTCAAATAGTTTTTCTGCTTAAGTGTTTTTGAAGCATTTTTGAACTTTTGTCTTTTTACTATGTTTAATATAAAAGCTTATCCAACCAAATTACTAGGGTTTTTTGGTTCAAAAGCTTTGTGGTAACTAGGAGCTTGGTATTTTTGTGAATGTTGTGACAGTTCTACCTTGCAAGTTATAAGTAATGGCTCTGAGTGCTTTGTGGGTGGACTGGGAGGTTGGGAGTCACTGGGAACAGGCAGGTTTTCTAAGCATCCCCACATATGACTCTTCTGGGCCCATCTACTCCAGCATAAATGAAGTAAGTAAGTAAGCAAGCAAGTAATCAAGTAATTGATTAGTCACATGACCATATCAACCAATAAAAACACAAAATATAAAATACATTAAATTACACGCAAAGTATGTGAGATATTTAAGTAGTTCTCAATGGTAAATTATCAAGTGGGGATTTGAACCTAGTTCTCCTGAGTCCTAGTCCAACACCCTATCTGACACACTATGCCCACTCTCCAAAGGAAATGGCAGCAGCTGCCAAGTATGTATGGACAGTGGTAGTACATCCTTTTAAAAAAAAGAACAGCAAGTATTTAGAAATGATTTGATGTTGCAAAGTCTAGAAAGAAGTTGTATGTCTTTTGGGTGAATATGATCAAAAGAGAAACAGCGGGCAGAGAAATATGAGTACAAAATTCTGGATCCCCACTAGACTCTTAGCCATCATTTACACATCTTTGATTATATGATGAATAGGCATCAATAGCTCTAGCTGAACTTGTTCTCTTCACCATGTTGTAGTCCGAATAGCTGCAATCTGTATATGGGAGCTTGACTCGGAGGAATAGCTGCATAACATGAAGGACAGGGCATCTGAAAAAGGCACCCACATTGTTCCCCAGCTCTATTTTAATGTAATATTTGAAAGCCAAGTTATTTATAAATGTTTTCTTTCATATATCACATTTGTTTAGATGTGCGATTTCCACTGGGAAAAACCAAACAGGAACACCATATGGTGTGCCAATATAAATGCTACACGTAGGAATGATATTTAAAGCTTAAACGAAGAAACATTTCTGATATTTCAAAAGTTTGAGGGAGAAGTCATAAAAATATCTGGAATGCTAGATTTGTATTTTTCAGTGAAAACCTCCTGAATGCAAAGTTACAGCCTTCAATCATGATAATGAGATAAGATATCTCATTTAGAACTATCCTAGAAAAAATCTTCAACTACGTAAAGAATGAAAAAAAAACAGAAAAAAAGTTTAGCTGCTAGCCATTACTGGAGAGATCACAAAAACACTACACTTTACTTAGTCACTTATGGGACATCTAGTACAGTGGTACCTCGACGTACAGGCATCTTGACTTAAGAAAAATTTAACTTAAGAATAGAAATCCGGGGATATAGGAAAAAACTGAGTTACAAAAAAGCCTGTTTTTTCAAGTTACAAAAGGGAAAAGAAAAGGAAAGATTCCTTTTCAAAGCGGCTCCTGCTTGTTTGCAATAGCAATACTGCCATCTTGTGGCCACCCAACTCCAGTGCTGCAATTAGGAGGAGGAAGAAGCCATTTTTAATAGGAAAGCTGAGAACTGGGGCTTCTTTTTTAAAATAACCTTTTCAAACTGCCAATTTTGGATATATTTGGCCATTTTATGGACTTTTTGGAACTTTGGGGTGGATTTCTCAAGCGGTTGAAAGGTAGGGAGCAGAGCTTCTGTCGTTTGCATGCCTGCTAATGTGTTTTTTTTTCATTCTAGGGGAGGGTGATTTCCCACTTGGAACGGATTAATCCATTTCCTATGCAATTCTATGGGAAACTCTGTTTTAACTTAAGAAAATTTCGACAAGAAAATGCATTTGGAACCAATTACTTTGTAACTAGAAATCTTGTATACCACAACTTAATTACTTACATGCTGCAACAGACTTCTGGCAGTCCTTTCCTTTAAACTTCATCCAGCACTGCTGACATCATATACACAGGTCAGAGACCATTATATAAATCAGATCATCTGTCTACTTAGCTCAACAATATCTGAATGAAGAGTGGGAAAATATGTAGGACCTGATACCATTACATCCTCCACCAAATCATCAGCCCAGAGTTCTGCCAGCTGACATCTCCTTCAGCCAGTTCCACCTATGCAGCTTCCTACAGCATATGAAGTCACTACGGAATAAAGTCAGCACTCTGATCATGGAATCCGCTGGAGGACAGCTTCTCCTTCTGTTAGAAAAGGTGAAGGAAAGATTGCACTAAGTGAAGAATCTTGGGAAGGAGTAAATGGACTGAGCCATAGCCTTGTGATAGCAAATTAATCACTCTTCTTCATGCTAGAGATTGTTTCGGAAAGGACTGGGAGCTGCAGACAGTCACAAGGCCCTCAAGTCCTGGATGTGATGGTTTAGAGCAGTGTGGTGAACCTTCAGCACTTCAGATGTTTTGGACCACAACTCCCACAGTCCTTTGTCACTGGCAATCTAGGCTCGGAATTCTGGGAGTTGTGGTCCAAAACACGTGGAGTACCAAAGGTTTGGCACCACTGGTTTAGAGGGATGCTATCTGGCCTGCAGGCTTAAGGTTTCACTCTGATTGGCTGTGGCAATCCACAGTTATAGATAGGTGTCTCTCTTGGTATTGTTTAGAAATGCAAGGAATTCTAATTTGAGCACCAACATGCACAGCACATATTATACTGATGGCCTACAGCTCCTCACCATGTAATTTTTTAAAAAGAAGGTCTACAAAATCTGCTTCCATTGGAACAAGGCAGACATTCCAACCATTAAAAAAAGAGCAGGAGATAAGCATTTCTGATTTACTCAGCATACTGTTGCACTGGGAGATGAGCTGCATCAAGCTAGCCACCCCACCCACACCTCTTCATATCCAACACATGCATTGATTTGATGCAGCTGCATCATGTAATATTGAGGTGTTGCTATTTGAAATATATACCGTTTTCCTCACAGCTAGTCTGACACACACAATCACTTTCGCCTATTCCTTCTCAGAACAAAATTAAAAGTCAAACTTACGATTTAAATTTTTTTAGAAAATCAGGAACACCAAAGTAATCAAACAATCACACAAACCATGCTGTAGTTCAACAAGGTTAACAAGAAAAGGAAAAAAGCGGGCAACCTTTTCACAGATTGAGCAGTCTTACTTTCCAATGTAATTCAAGAGGAGTTCCCACTCCACACACATTTCTAGGAGCACAGCCATGCTTTCCGACTCTTTGATTAATGTGCCATGTCCTGCCAGGGGCTTCAGAGTACATTACCTATTTATTTTATTGAAAGGAAGATTGAATATAATAGAGTCCACCCAATTCTGACTGCTTAGAGTACATGATATATAGCCACAATAAAATGTGACAAGGTACGTAGGCACAGAGAACTGCATTATTTGAGACAGGATGAAAATTAAGAATTAAACCTTAAGTTATTTTATATAAATCGCTATCATGAGTCACTAAATACTTATCATCATATGGAATAGATTACTTATCACAAACAAGTTTTCAAGATCATGTAAACATGTATTATCTTAGCTTGGATGATCTTACAGCTGTGGAGCGAAAAGGGACCCTATGGATAATTGAGTCCAGACCATGTCAAGTTTTCCAGGAGCAATAAGTACCTGGTAGTGGGAAGCACTGACTATGACATCATGTAGTGGCCTGACTTGATTCCTTAAAGCCTTAACTCTACTTTTAAGAATCCCTAAGTTCCTCCAATGTGCTTTATATTTACAAAGCAGGAATAGAAAGTAGTACCTTGGTTTATGAGCGTAATTCATTCTGGAAACATGCTCGTAAACCAAAACACTCGTAAATAAAAAAATAATCCCATAAGAAATAATTACAACTTACCTGATCCGTTCCACGGCCTCTCACTGCTGTGACTGCAATGGTCGCTGTCACCCCCTTGCTGTCAGGGGGGGGGACTGGGGCTTCCACGAGGCCGGAGGCCTCCGCTGGGGCCAGAAGTCTCTGCAAAGGCCTCTGCAAAGGCTGGGGGGCTCTGCTGGGAAAGGGTTGGCAGTGAGAGCCAAAGGCCTCTGCTGGGGTTGCCCCAAGGGTTAGAGGCCTCCGCTGGGACCTCCAATGGGTGAAGGACACTGGCCGCTGGCCCTTCGTGCCCTGCTGTGGGCCCACCAGGTGAAGGGCCAGCAGCAAGCACCATGGCCACCGGTTCCTCACCTCCACTCAGTCTTCCGGTGCTCGTTTTCCAAGACAGAGCTCATTAAATGGAACAAAATTGTTCTGAAACATTTACTCATCTTGGAAAACACTCATAGACCAGGGCACTCAGGGAACTGAGTATGTACACTCAAGACTTCTCCAGCAGACAAGTTGTTCTATGTACAATGGAACCCCGACTTACGAGATTAATCCGTTCTAAGCACATGCTCTGAAGTCGGTTAGCAGTTTCCTATAGGCATGCATTGAAAGTCAATCCATTCCAGAGAGACGGATTTCAATGCATTCCTGTGGGAAACCACTTTAAACCACCCACGGCCTCCCGGGTTAGGAGCATGTATGGAGGGAATTCTTTGAGAAAATTGCCATTCATGTGAGCATTGAAAACCACTCTCTCAACAGCGGTGGGGGCCTCAGGCATAGTCTATCTGCTTTTCAGTCGGGTTTCAGGCTGCGCCATAGTACGGAAACGGCATTGGTCACCCTGCATGGTGACCTTTTGAGGGAGGCTGACAGGGGCAAAACGTCCCTGTTGGTCCTCCTCGACCTCTCAGCGGCCTTTGATACCATCGACCACAGTATCCTCCTGGGGAGGCTCTCCGAGTTGGGGATTGGAGGCACTGCTTTGCAGTGGTTCCGTTCCTTCTTGGAGGACCGCCCCCAGGGAGTGCAGCTGGGAGAGATGACCTCCGCTCCTTGGTCCCTCAATTGTGGGGTGCCACAGGGGTCGGTCATCTCTCCCATGCTCTTCAACATTTATATGAGGCCGCTGGGAGGGGTCATAAGGAGGTATGGAGCTTCGTGTCACCAATATGCGGATGACACCCAGCTCTATATCTCCTTTCCATCTTCTGCAGTGGATGCCGTTCCGTCCTTTGAGCGCTGCCTGGCGGCCGTCTCGGATTGGATGGGGGCTAATAGGCTGTGGTTGAACCAGGGCAAGACGGAGATCCTGCGTGTGGGGCCCCCGGTGTCTGCGGGTTGGGGAACTCCCTCACTTTTGGGGGGGTGACTCTCTCCACGAAGGATGGGGTCCGCAGTTTGGGTGTCCTACTGGACCCAGCACTCACCATGGAAACCCAGGTGGCGTCAGTGGTCCGCTCCGCTCATTGCCAACTGCGGAGGATTGCCCAGCTGCGGGCCCTCCTTGACATCAGGGCGTTAACTACGCTGGTTCATGCACTTGTAATCTCGAGAATAGACTACTGTAGTGCTCTCTACGTGGGGCTGCCCTTGAGGTTAATGCGGAGATTGCAGCTAGTGCAGAATACAGCTGCCAGACTTCTAACGGGGCAAAGAAGGCACCAACATATAACCCCCGTGCTGGCAGCCCTGCACTGGCTGCCGGTATGCTACCGCATTGACTTCAAGGTTTTGGTGTTAACATACAAAGCCCTAAACGGTTTGGGACCTCAGTATCTGACAGAGCGGCTCCTCCCAAGAAGAGCTGCCAGGATCACCCGTGCCAGCCAGGCAGGACACCTGGGAGTCCCAACCCCGAGGGAGGCCCGGAAAGCTGTAACAAGGAGTAGGGCCTTCTTGGTGGTTGCTCCCCAATTATGGAACCATCTACCCCCTGAAATTCGGCTGGCACCCTCGCTTCAAATTTTTAAAAAGCTATTGAAGACCTGGTTCTATAGAATGGCATTCCCTGATTCTTTAAACACTTAGCAAGGCACTATTTTTAAACCATTTTATCAAATCTCTTGCCATTTTTAGCTTCATTTTAGCTTCATTTTAGTTTTTGTTGTTGATTTATGTATACTTTATTTTATTTTGTACCTTGTATTTTGGTTTTTAAAATGTATTCCTTTGTTTGTTGTTACATGTTGTAAACCGCCCAGAGTAGCCCTTGGTCTAGATGGGCGGTATAAAAGTCAAATAAATAAATAAATAAATAAAATAAACAATACCCAGACAAATCAAAAAGCCTTCACCACCAAGGCCATAGCTAATGACCCATTCTTTATAGGTTTCAGCACCTTAGGCCATTGTTCACCTTAAGGCTATGGATACTACTGTCTACCTAAGAAGCCTATTCAGGCCATTGTTCATCTTATGAGCCTATTTCAGGCCAGGGTGACAAGAGGTCAAAGCTGACTATAAGATGGAGGACTCGCACTAGCTGTATTCAGACTGAGGAAGCTGTTTGGATGAGCAGAAAAATGTTTCTATCTGCCAAGAAAAAGAAGTCCAGTTGCCATGACTCAACTTCCAGATAAACTCACCTGGATGACTGAGAATCTTCACAGACATATTAGAACAGTGGGATATTTTACAGAAAATGGCCATTAGCTCCTGAAAGAATACATTGTCTGAAATAATTCAGGAATCTGCAAAACATCTGCTCACCAACAGCTTTTGTTCACTCTCGCAAAAGGACTCCTCTCAAAAGCAGGTGAATCTTCAACAGGACTCTCTTTACTTAGAAATTCTGCATACCTTAAAATGCCTAAAAATATTATAATTCCAGTTCTAAAGAAACACAGTGTTTAATGTTTCTCTTTTGATATTATGGGCTGGTATTCCAAACAACAAAACTCTTTTTTGTTAGAAACAGAAAGAGAGGTAGGCACACTTTTTGGAGGATGGAGATGAGCCTTGCAAGATCACAGAACATTTATCATGAGCTTTTACACAAGCAAAAAGTAAGGGCTGCTCCTGTTCAGGGTGCCGCTCAACCAACCAGGATACCCCATCCCTTTCCATCTAATACCTTTTTAGGTTTATTCATATAGCTCGGGGATTTTTTTTTTGTCCAATGATACCTCTCTCCAAGCCTACTAATCTTGTATAGTTAGTGCAATTTTGGTTTCATGAGGGTTCATACTCAGAGAATGTGTTTGCTATAAATGTATTTCTCCAACATCTGCCCACCCATAAGCACTCCTAACTCTGCACAAATGCCAAAACTGCTGTAACTGATCTGACCAATTAAATCACTCCCATTCAGAAAGCTATCACAGCTCTTTGGACTATGCACAGCATTTTCAACAGCTGCTGTTCAACTAAAGAACCACACAGCACTCCACTCTTAGGAATGCCTTCCTCATTTGTACTAAGCCAGCCAAGGGGGTCAGACAACAAGATACCAATCAGACATTGTTCTGAGTCTGGCCAAACAAGAAAGATTATAGCTCACCATCTGTGTGTCAACTTCCAGAGATCAGAGTAATTGTGCACAACTGAGTGAAGGAACGTCTGCTTATGTGAAAATGGCTTGAAAGGGCTACAAACGAGGAAAGCTGATTTGAACAGATAACTCCGGAAAGAAATTTAATTAAGAACTTGCCACTTCATTGATATTTTTATTCCTAGTCCAATGGCACAGAAGGAACCTTTTACGCCTCTAAGATGAGGATTAACACATATACAGCGGACCCTTGTATAACAAACAGCTTGTATAACATAAAATCTGTACAACATAAAAAATTCCAGAGATAGGTGAAATTTGCTTAACATAATCGCCTATGGGGAGAATCTGTACAACATAAAATGGGATTACTCCGTTTTCAATGCATTCCTATAGGAATTTTGTATAAAGGAAAATTTGCTTAACATAATTTCATTTGGAACAAATTAATTCCTTTATACAAGGTACCACTGTATAGCCCTCAGCCTGTGAGAGAGGGGTGCTACTGTTCTAAGCAGACAAAGAAGGCTCATAAACATGAACATCTCTTCACAGCAACTACAAAAAAAGTTGCAACTGTCTACAAGGACACTTTTATATTTCAAAATTGTTGTACAGAATAAGTCCATAGTCCCAGAATTTGTTGTAACATATTACAAAACAATACAAAGTGGGCAGACCCTGAGAGGTCAATTTTTAAAAAATATATTTTTACCTACCTTTCTCCTTGGAAAACCACCCAAGGTGGCTTACACTAATAAGGGACAATATACAGCCCAGAATTTTTAAGACATATCCAAGCTTAAGAACAAGGAATTAGAAAAGGCACCTTACAACATTAAAAGGCAACATTAAAACTAAAAAGAGCACACAAACAGTTAAAAGAAGAAAGATCCATAATGAGGGCTGGAAACTAACATGGAAAATACAGGTGTACTTATGAAGTCCGTGAATGCAATCATACTGCATATGGTAATCCATCTAAAAAGCCACATAACAGGCAGTCCATCATGCAGGGAAAGCTTTCCTGAAGAGAATTAGTCTTTCCCTGTGCGGTGTTTACCATACAGAGTCCCTAATCATTTCACGTACTATTGGCCGGTACAATACTACAGTACTTTTATTTTTGCTGCCACCATTCAGGGTACCCCAGTTTAAATAACCGAGACCCAGTTGAGTTGTAATGTGAATAAAATAAAATAACATTTATTGAATACAATGATTTGTTTCAGTTACAAGCCTTCCTTGTGCACACTTAATTGAAATTTACTCTAAGCAGTTACACTCAAGATCTGAACTTTACTTTCCTCAAACCTCTCTCATCTGTCTCCTATCTTAACTCTTTTTTTCTCTTAATTGTTCCCTATCTCATTTCACAAACCTCAGGCTGAGCCTTTTAAGCACTTGGGCTCCATCTCTATACTCCTTAATTGGTCATAAGCATTAACCCTTTACATCCTCCTGCTTAGACATGTTTGCCATGAAAGGGGTAAACGCCACAGCCTGCTTCCAGAAAGACAGCAGAGATGGGGCAGTCCTGACCTTGAGCGGGAGGGAGTTCCAAAATCTGGGAGCAGCAACAGAGAAGGCCCTTTCATGTGTTCTTATGAGACAAACCTGTGAAGGTGACAGGATGGAGAGAAAGGCCTCTCCTGATGACCTTGGCACCCGAGCCGGTTCATACTGCAAGATTCGATCTTTGAGGTAGCTTGGACCCAGGCCATTTTGTGCTTTGTAGGTTAAGGTCAACACCTTAAATTGTGCCCAGTAGATGATTGGCAGCCAGTGGAGCCGCTTTAGCAGGGATGTAATGTGATCTCTGTAACCTGCCCCAGGCAGCAATCTGACTGCTGCATTTTGGACCTGTTGGAGTTTCCTGAGACTTTCCATTTCAATTCATATTGAGCAAACCAGACATTTGGTATGCAAAATTTTTCCTTTTTTCTAAACAAAGATGATGACATCTGGATATCAATATCTTCTCTAAGGAGAAAAAAATAACTGGGTACAGAAGTATGTTCTCAAGTGCCTCAATCAACATTTCATATAAATAGAGTGGAACCCCAACTTACGAGATTAATGTGTTCCGAGAGAATGCTCGTAAATTGCTAATCTCGTAAGTCGGGGAGCAGTTTCCCATAGGAATGCATTGAAAAGTAATTAATCCGTTCCAGAGGGAACAGATTTCAATGCATTCCTATGGGAAACCGCTTTAACGATCGCCCACCGCTTTTCACGTTGCAGGGGGGTCGGGAAAAGTGGCCGGCGATGTTTGAAATGACTTTTAGTCACAGAGGCAAGCGCTTGCCTCTGGGACTAAAAGTCCTTTCAAACTTTGTGCGCTGCTTCTCCCCACCCCACCTGCGTCTCGAGAGATCAGTGCTGAGGTTTGAAAGGACTTTTATCCACCGAAACTAGCACCTCCCACGTGACTAAAAGTCCTTTCAAACTTTGCGCGCTGCTTCTGCACAGACCCTGCGTCCTCGAGGGACCAGCGCTGAGGTTTGAAAGGACTTTTAGTCACAGAGGCAAGTGCTTGCCTCCGTGCCTAAAAGTCCTTTCAAAGCTTTTGCACCACTTCTCCCGACCCCCCCCCCGCAGCACGGGGGAAAGGCACGCTATGACTTTTATCTACCAAGGCAAGCACTTGCCTAGGTGGTTAAAAGTCATTTCAAACATGGAGCGCCGCTTCTCTCACACACACACACACCATCGTTAGTCAGGCAAGTCCTATCTTGCTCATAAGGCAGGGGGGGCAGGGCATCGGAAGCCAGCTCGAATGTCAGGATTCTCGGATGTCGTAGTCGGGGTACCACTGTAACTCAAGTCAAATGAAACTGAACAACTGTCTTACACTGAACTGCAATGCATGTCCTTAAATGTTCTTAAGAAGGCACATAGACATCAGCAAAACAGCACACCGTAGCATACACAAATAACAATAATAACAGCAACAGTGGCAGCTGGCAAGGACAAAACAATTTTCCTCCATAGATTCAAACTGGTTTGGCTGTGTGAACAATTAGAATAATTTTCTATATGTTCTTAATATGCTAATAAAGTTGTATTCTCTGCTTTTCAACATGCCTTTAAAGAATATAAGCTCTTGTATTTTTAGAGTGCAAGTAAAATATCCTTTTTGATATTATAATTGTATTTTATGCTCCGGTACTGTATTTTAGTTTTCATATATTTTCAAGTATATGCTCCTACAGTTTTTCCGTATGCTCAAAACTTGGATGTTGTCAATATCTGAAGTATTTTTGTGCACATGGAACACAGATGCAATGTAGATAAATACAACTTGAAGAAACAAAAAAAATGATGACATCTAGAATCACTGCAACAATTAAAAGACAGACCTTGACACCCAAAGGAATGTTCATATGATTGTCAGTAATTGTTTTGTTTCATTCTGGAATTAACCCCCAACATGGATAAATGCTCGGCTGTGATAACACAGGCTTCTGATTTTTCCCTAGAGGTCTACAATGTTCTATATCAGTGGTGGCAAACCTTCAGCACGCCAGATATTTTGGTCCACAACTCCCACAGTCCTTTGTCATTGGCAATCTAGGCTCAGAATTCTGGGAGTTGTGGTCCAAAACATCTGGAGTGCCAAAAGTTCGCCACCACTGTTCTATAGGGTTCCTGGGAATATATTCAGGTTTCCAACTCTGACATGACAGCATGGTAAGAACCCTTGGTTTGTATTTATCTTTTTGATGTGCACCAGATGTAAACTGTCTCAGTTACAAGTTCAACTGCTAATGTGATCCATGCCCTCTTTTGCCACCAGCGCCAGTCGCCATTCTTCATAGGGCAAACCGGATAATGTCTTTACAGAAGAATAAGTGGAAACAAATCTGCTCTCAGAAATGGCAACAGATAAAAGCCTATTTCAGAACCCTTCAACCTCTGAGAACACTCTGATACAGATCTCCAAGTGTTGTGGAAAAAAGCAATTACTAAAAAAGATTTGAGAAAGAATGGGTGGGGGAAATGACAAAGAGCCTGAGGAGAACTTAAGTGTGCTATATAGATAGTTTCCAATATGTCAAAACACTTGCAAATGGGCAAAGGTTTCTTCACACACTGGTAACAATAACCCTGTGCTGTCAAGTTAATTCTGCACTTTATAAAGGATTCTTTCCAAGAGTTTCCAGGGAAAGAATACTCAGATGTGGTTTACCATTCTCTTCTTGTGGGGCACCCTAGGACTGGGCAGCTTGCCTGTGGCTATACATGCAGGCTCTTCTGGGAACTGAATTCCCAACTTTTGGCTTCGTAGCCAGAGACCTAAATCACTGAGACAGCCTCTTAGCACACTACACCTATTAATACTCTGGCATCATTGAGTAATAGTTCTTGCCCTACCTCTGAGTTCAGCACAATCTAAAAGCTATATTAATTTCCAGTTTCAAGATAACAACCCATTGCACTTCATCTCCATTCCATTACCATGTGCTTTGCATACATAAACCAGTGATCTTATTATGCTCCATGCGTGTGAGGAAGTGAATTATAATCCACAAAACTTCATGCTGAAACAAATCTGCTAATCTTTAAGGGGGCACCACACTTTGATTTTTATTACATAAAAAACAATGTGGGAGGGTTTCATTTACCTAATTTCCTGGATTTTTATTTAATGTTTCAAACACATACTGACAACGGATCAAAATGGCAAGGTCAGGTATGCCGCAACAAAGTAAGTTGAAGCGACACCAAATGGAAATCCCTTCCAGCCTAGCATGCTAAGAATTATTTAGGACTACCCTTGTCCCAGCCTTACTTTGGTCCAGCTCTATGGCTGTGTCCTGGCTTGAAGGAGGTTTATACCTGAATCAACCTGTCTTCCCCTCACCTCATCTCTCCTTCATCCTCCTCACAAAGCACTTCTATCAGCACACTGCTCCAACAGCAGATTTTCGAGATCCACTGGTAGAAGGGCATTGAAGTGAACAAACATTTGCTATGTGCCTAACCTTCACCCTAGATGCCTAGATGCCCTAAGCACATCCAATCTCGTCTGATTTCGGAAGTTAAGCAGGGTCAGCCCTGGTTAGTACTTGGATGGGCGACCACAAGGGAATACCAGATGCTGTAGGCGCCTGGAGTAGAAACTGGCAAAACCACCCCAGTATTCCTGCCAAGAAAACTCCACAGATGTGGAGTCATGAAGGGTCGGTCACGACTGTAATGACACAACACAACGCAACCTTCACCCTAACCCTTATCTCCCAGCCTTATTCAATTAGGGTGGCAGCGTCGTTCAGACACATTGATCAGAAGCAGATGTTCTGCCCATGTGGAAAAGAAATAAAAAATACAGCCGTTTTCAGCAACAATGTTCACCTTGAGAACAAAGGCTTGCTGATGCAGCAGTATTATAACTACCAGACTCAAAAGAGAAATGAAAAGAATTGAACCAGAAGTTAAGTCACGGTAATAACTCTCATATTGATCTTCCTCATAATGAACTATTGGTTCCAGTCCGTTGTGATACCGTTGACTTCAGCAAGACAGAAAATAAAATGCAGTGTCTTTTATGATTATTATTATATTATTAGATCATGACATAATAGCAGATTTGAATTCCTGACAACAAAAGATATATTTTAGACCCCCTTATTTAAAATATTGTAAATAAATAAATAAACAACCCTCTAAATGATAATCCTAATGACATATATCTAAAGCTATTTTTGCTACTTCTAGCATTAGCAGTGTCTCTAATCATGCTGTTACTATAATCATTCTGACCCTGAGTTTTTCCAGTCAATTTCAAGGCAACTGCTCATAAATCATTTCCCCCAGAACACTACAAGCGTGCTGAGACTTTAATCTATGCTAATCACTAATGAAGCAGCTATCTAAAGCTATAAACTGCTCCCACCCTAACAAAACACATGCATCTATAAATACAGCAAGGCCTCAGTTTACAAGTTTAGTCCGTCCCCAATGCATCCTCCTAAGTCAAACAATTCGTAAGCCGAACAGCGGCTTCCCATAGGAATGCATTAGGAATGGATTAATTCATTCCGGAGGCTAGGAAAAGACACAGACATCAGGTTTTTGTACAAAACCCTTTATAAAGTGCACTTTAAAGGCATGCACACTTCACAGCAACATAACTTCAAGAACAAACATTTCCAACACCACATAACATTTTTTGAACATTATACAGAAAAGTTCAGTGCAGTTTAAAGACAGCAAGGCACACTGGATATGCCTCACCCTCGGCCAACATTTTGAAAACCCACACATCTAAGATTTCGGACCTGATGCAGGTCACTTTTCAGTGCAGTTTTAAGGCAGGCACTCTGTAAAGGAGCACAGCTCCTGAGGCAGCATTTTAGAGCATCACACATCACAGTTCTGAACAGGAAAAACAAACATCAACAGGAAATGGAAACTGTAAACAACGATGAACTTTTAAGAATTCCCAAGAAAAAAATCATGTCTGGGAATAGGAGGCAGAGGATGGCAACTGGGCAAAACAGCAAGGATCTTCCCCCTGCCTAGCCTGCTTGACCATGAACCGGTCCATGCTCTGCTGCCTCCATCTCTTCCGGAGCATCGCTCGCCAAGGGGCAATGATCGCATTGTCAAAGTGGTCCACAGCTTCCTGGGCTTCACCCTGCTGCTCGTGGTGACCGTTCACCAAGGTCTGCAGCTCTCCCCATAGTTTGCAAGCCCTCCTCAAAACTGAAGAAGGCACCTGCCTTGGTTCGTCCTCCTGCTCCTCAAGTGTGCCATGCTGCACACACCTTGCTGCTGTAGTTGTTGCAGGCCCACCAGGTCCTCCGTGGAAAGCTCAAGGTTGTGTCCCTCAACCAGTTCCTTGACTTCCTCCTCTGAAACCTCCATGCCCATGGACCACCCCAGGGAGACAATCACCTCAACCACTGCACCCACACAGCTAGACGGCGTGCTCCTGGATATCGCACAAGGAGGGAAAAACTATATCGTATTTTTATTATTTATTTATTTTAGGGCTTATATACCGCCCGTCTTCCTAAAAGGAACTCCGGGTGGTTTACAACAAAGCAAAACAGCAACAAATTAGGTACAACACATCATAAAATAATAAAGTCAATTTAAAACACATAATAACAGAATGACATGGAGGCAGAGGGCAGACAAAAAAAAATAACAGTCACCAAACACCTCCCGGAAAAGCAAGGTCTTTAGCGCTTTTTTGAAGGCTGGCAGGGACTGTGCAAGGCGCAACTCGCTCGGGAGATGATTCCATAGTGTAGGGCCAGCGACAGAGAAGGCTCATCCACGAGTAGACGTTTTTCGAGCCTCCCTGGGTGTGGCCACCCGCAGCGAGCGCGCCCGCAACACTCTAGTTGGTCGGGCCGAAATTGACCACGGACCTTGCCAATCTAGTAGATCACAGACCTTGACAATCTAGGTGATACACACTCAAATATTCTCAAGAAAGGAAAAACCGTATGTGGAACTCTGCATTCTACACCTTTTCATGCAACTTCCCTTCCTCAGCCATGTGTCAAGACAGATGATGTATTTCAGTAAAAACTAACACATTTGCCTCTTTTAGAAAAGGTATTTCCTCAAGCAGTGACAGATGTATCTTTGGCATAGCATATGATTCTGTTCACTGACACATCTTATTGTTAATTCTCTTTGTATTGTGATTATCCACTGGAAAAATACACATCAGTTAAACTATCTAGGCTGATAGTTGAGGGACATCAAGTTATAGATAGGAAAACTGATTAACTGTATGAGATAGGCCTTCCCCTTAGCATACAATCTGATTCCATGACGAGGAACTTTAACCTTCTTTCCCACAATCTCTGTCACATATTTTTCCAATAACTAAACTGTCATCATTTATATCACTACATCCATGACATTCAGACATATGCTACATGCCCTTCTAACCATACCACTTTCCGAGTTCATCCTGGGTTGTACATCATCTTGGTAACTGACCTACAAGCTAATAAGCAAAAGGTTCATAGAATCACAAAGTTGGAAGAGACATCCAGTCCAACCCCCTGCCATGCAGGAATCCCCATCAAAGTACCCCCAACAGATGGCCATCCAGCCTCTGCTTAAAAACCTCCAAAGAAGGAGACTCCACCATCCTCCGTGGCAGCATATTCCACTGCCAAACAGTTCTATCAGGAAAGTCTTCCTAATGTTCAAATGGAATATCTTTTCCTGTAGTTTGAAACCACTGTCCGAGTCTTAGTCTCTGAAGCCATGGAAAACAAACCTGTTGCCTCTTCAATATGACATCATTTCAAATATTTAAACATGGCTATCATGTCCCCCCTCAACCTTCTTTATGTAAGGGTAAACATTCCCAGTGTCCTAAGCCACTACTTGTAAGACATTTCTTCTAGAACCATCGTGGTCACCGTCCTCTGGACCCACTCAGGGTTGTCAACATCTTTTTTAAATTGAGGTGCACAGAGCTAGACACTGTTCTCCAAGTGGGGTCTGGCCAGAGCAGAATAGAGTGGTACTATCATGTTGCTTGATCTAGACAGTGTGCTTCTGTTGATGCAACCAAGAATCGGTTTGAATTGGCTTTCTTGTCCGCTGCATTACACTGCTGACTCATGTTCAATTTGTAGGCTACCCAGGCTCCCAGATCCCTTTCAAAGGTACTATTCTCCAGCCAGAAGTCTCCTGTCCTATATCTATGCAATTCATTTTTTCTGCCTAAATGCAGGACCCTACATTTCTTTCAGTTGAAACTCATTCCATAGATTTGGCCCAGCACTCTAATCTGTCAAAATTGTTTTGGGGTTTCATCCTATCCTCTAGGGCAGGCCTGCCCAACAGGTAGACCATGGGCTACTGGTAGCCCGCGAGGGGTTCAAAAGTAGCCCACCAGCCATCAATTTAAAAAGTGAGGGGATAAGTTGTCCACCCCTCCCTCCCCCATCCCAAGGACCACCACTGCTCCAGCAAAGTTCTGGGTCTGCCAGCCCACTGTCTCAGCCAAGTGGGGCAGTTCAAGGGCCATGGCGCATTGAAATCTGTTCCCTCCAGAACATATTAATTGGTTTTCAACCCATTCCTGTGGGGAACTGCTGCTCTACTTACAAAAGTTTTTTACTTATGAGCATGTGTTTGGAACGGATAAAATTTGTAAGTAGAGGTTTTAGTATAGTAGCCCTCAGGCACTTTGGGCTGGCTAAAGTAGACCTTGGCCTGTTCAAAGTTGAACAGCTCTGCTCTAAAGAATTAGCCACCTCTCCCAATTTGGTATCATCTGCAAATTTAATCATCCTATTCTCTATTCCTTCATCCAAGTCACTAATAAAGATATTGAATAGTTAGCACCGGACCCAAAACTGAACCCTGAGGCACCCACTGGACACATTTCTCCAAACTGAAGAGAAGCCATTTACGATCACCCTTTGGGGACGATCAGTCAACCAATTACAAATCCACCTAACAGTAGCACTATCTATCCCACATTCTACTAACTTCTTTGAAAGTATACCATGGGGAACGTTGTTGAAGGCCTTACTAAAATCAAGATAAGCATTGGAACAAACCCCAAGTTACTAAACTATGTCTCATGTACTACTTTCAATAAAGAAACACTATTTGTCCCAGTATTCTTCAGTGCAGCATTAACTAAAATTACCCTTAAGAAACAGACTATTTTCTGCAGAAACCAGACCTGGAAATACATTGCCTAACACAGCATGCGACACATTCCCTGAAGAAGGGACTACCAAACCACTTCTGATTATTCTCTATCTGGAAAATCCTGAAAAGAGTTGCCATAGATCAGAATTGACTTGAAGTCACATAATTATTATGAAAAACAAAATCCGTCTCTCTTCGCTTCACTATTAAAAGACATAGCTTGCTACATCTGTACAATTTAATGCTAGACATCTTTATAATGCTTCAGTATTTAATTCACAAAGCATGGAGGGGGGCAAAGCAAAGGAAAATTGGCGAGATATAAAACTAACTCGACTATTATCCCAGGAATCATTCCATGCAAATCTGCATCCTATACTTGTTTGTTCGGACTGCAAACACAACTCCCATTCCATGTAATATCTTGGCAGACTTTAAACACGCTCTTATCTTTGATCACTAACTAATAAGGGCAAAAGTAGCATGGAGAGCAGAGGCAGCATACCATTTGTTTGGTCTAGATGGTGAACTTTCCTCAATTTCGCTACACATAATTATGGGAGTGTAGGATAATGTTTTTAACTCTCATTAATTTCTATACACATGGACTCACATATTATTTTCAAACTGCGAAATACAGCTCTTCGCTATTAAAATAAACTACTGCACACACTGGTACATGTCTGCACCATGGCAAATGTGTTATTTAGCTATGAACTTACTGTCTGTTCCTTCTTTGTGAAAAAGCATTTTGCATACTTGCCATGATAATCACCTTTTGAGGTGAAAAGATCCTTTGTCTGAATTTTTCCATTGTCTCTGGACCTGCAGCAGCCCATGCAGTGGCAAACAGTTCTGCTTTATCAGGACTCATGCTGGAATGCTCCAACTGCTGCTTCAGAATGGCTGGTTTTAAATTGTGATATACAGCCTGACAGAAAAGAAACATAAAATGAGCACACTTCCTTAAATTTAGACAAGCACACTACCAAAAATGTTGCATGAAGCTGAAGTAACTGCAGATATTTCCAGCACATACAAAGCAGCACTCACTAGCTTGAAACAAATCTAAATGTTTGCAGCCTGAAAACATTGTGGCCAGAGTACAATAATCCTGAAGTAGTACAGTACTCAGAATCCATGAAATGGCAATGGTTAAGATGCCTGCACTGCAGGTAAAACTGTACTCATGACCTGAGGTTCAATCCCAGATAGCAGGCTCCTGGTTGACTCAGACTTCCATCCTTCCAAGATTGGTAAAATGAGTACCCAGCTTGCTGGGGGCAGGGGCAATGTGTAGCCTGCATACTGTAATTTTTAATGAACTTTTTAATGAACTCCTCAACACTGCCACCACAGGAATGCCTAGAAGGACTCTTGCACTACCAACAGACACAGTCTTCCAAGTGACTTAACACTTGAGTAGGTATGTTTTGAATTCAGGGTCAATATCCTGTTTAGAATTTCAGCATGTATAACTAGTATTACAAGCAACTGCCCTATGTGGTAAGTTGTCCATTGTGCAGCTTATTGCATGACCTGGAGATACCTTTCCCAAAAGAGCAAGCTACACAATCCCAGAGCTCCCCCAGAAGAAGGGAATGGCAAACCACTTGTTTTTTATCTGGAAAAATCCTGAAAAGGGCTGCCATAAATAAGAATTAACTTGAAGGCACATGATTATGATGATGATAAGCAAAATCCAGCTCTCTTCCCTTCACTGTTAAAATACAAAGATATGTGCTTCATGTTGGAATACTTCAACCCCACTTCAACCCCATTTACAGGTGAAACTCGAAAAATCAGAATATCGTGCAAATGTTCTTTTATTTCAGTAAGTCAACTCAAAAGGTGAAACTAATATATGAGATAGACTCATGATGTGCAAAGCAAGATACGTCAAGCCTTGCTTTGGTATAACTGTGATGATTATGTACACTGATGTATTGATATCATGACACTGTCCAAGAAGGTACCTGTTCCAGAATGAATGTTATGGTTTCAAGAACAAGATGAAGATCTTGCTTTTCCACTGAGAATGCAGCTTTAAGCTTTTCTTCTTCCTCTTCGGTGAAAGTACTCTCAGCCTGAAGTAAACAACAACAACAACAACACTCCAGTTACCTGGAAACATTCTAGCATTATTATATTGCTTGCTCTTTCTTGTTCCCAATAAGTGGTGCCCAAAGCAGCACAGAAAATGAACAATTAACATATGTCAAACTGCTTCAAATAAAAAATGATAAAGCAAATAACTGGCAGAGTAAAAAGATGCAAACATAATTTCAAAAGGATCTTATCTCCAAATTATTTATATTTATCTACTTCCTTTGTTTTGTTTCAATGGAACAGTCACATCACATGTGAATCAATTCTTTAGCTGAGAGGTGTTACCTGCAAAAGTTCTACAGAAACTCTCAACCCTCTTTTCATATTGTGATGAAATAAACAGAAACAAGAAAATAAAGTAAATGCTATATTAAGAGATAGAGAAAAGGATGTGATTTGTGCTAGGTGTAGCACAGTCCACCTAAAGTCTCATGTATTCACTTTATATGGCATACTTCTATACTGCCTTTTTGAGACAGTATATAGCAGTGATTCTCAACTTGCGCGTCCCCAAATGTTCCTGGACTGCAACTCCCTGAAATCCTGGCCAGATCAGCTAGCGATAAAGACCTCTGGGAGTTGTAGTCCAGGAACATCTGTGGACCCACAGGTTGAGAACCACTGGTATATAGGAAAAAGGAAACAGAACAAATTAAGGTCAAAATTCAAACAGAAAAGGTAAAACGGTATTTTTCTGAGAAGGAAAAATAGCTAGATAGCCAGTAAAGCCCAAACAGGAAAATATATGCACTACAATCCAAGCAAGGAAGGGAATTATGCACTTCCAAATCTGGAGACAAGATCACTTCAAGCCTCAAAACAAGCAAGTAAGAAACCACACTTTTAGTCAACAGTTTTCACTTTCCCAAACAGATAAACTAGAAAGGGCTTTGTTAAGAGAGCCACCTACAAAATGGCATGAGGCTGATACAGTAAGTCTCTTCAATCTATTATATACCAAGCATCCCACCAGGCTAAACTGGCAGAGGGAGAGAATGAAAGATGAGCTACCATACTATCAGATTCAACAAAGAACTCAATCCACCGAGCTCTCATCCTTCCCCAACTCTCAATTCACAGGCATTTCATCAATAGGAGAGTGACAACAAAGAAATAGGACTACTCCACGAGCTCATCTGAAAGATTAGTTGCTTTCGGCCTCTCCTGTCTTCAGCTGTTCACTTTCTGTGTGTGTTGTGTCGTTATAGTTGTGACCAACCCTTCGTGACCCCATGTCCATGGAGTTTTCTTGGCAGGAATACTGGAGTGGTTTGCCAGTTCCTACTCCAGGTGCCTACAGCACCTGGTATTCCCTGGTGGTCTCCCATCCAAGTACTGACCAGGGCCGACCCTGCTTAGCTTCCAAAATCAGGCGAGATTGGATGTGCTTATGGCAGCTAGCTGACTGTAATAAGAGAACTGGCAACTTTTGGTTGCATAGCAAGCATTATAAAAGCTGCACACTCTGAGCAAAGAGACTTGCAACTCTTTAAAGATTCCTGTATGCATGAGCTCTCCTAGACTGCAAATTATTTCATTAAATGCATGAAGAGTTATTTTAAGTTGCAGATACATAAGCACTGCATATGATTTTAAGTGGAATTGAAGACAAAATGACCAAAGGAAGTTAAATGCAGAAAGTATTGACAATAACAATTATATTACTAAGGCAGCTCACTGATACAACTCTTGAGGGTGACACAAATATTCTGGTGTAAGTATGTAGGTCTCAGCGTACTTTCAAAATCTCAATTCACTGACCTCAGAATTTATCATCCCAACCCATTCATTTATATCATATATTTAATAATTCATGGTAGTACCTAATGCCAAAGACATAAAATTACCTGTATAGTCCATGAAAGTTCATGTTACAGTAAATGCTTAAGTTTTCAAGATGCCACAGGATTTATTTTTGTACTGACAGACTAACATGGTTACCTCTTTAAAATCTGTACAACACTAATAATTGGTGCTTCAGTATTCCCATTTTCCTCTTCTCTTTCATGTTATTAATTTCAGACTATAAGCCCAAGGAAAGGGATTGTTCATTCTGTTGAGCTTTAAACTACTACTTATTTACTTGTATCTTTGGAATAGAGATTCAGAAAGTGAATGGCTATAAATGTTCCCATCACCACTTTGAGCTGAAACTGGAAAAATTTAGCTGACAGTGTTTTTGACATAATATAGCTCAGAAATGAGCAACTTCCCTGGACACACTGAAGGCTGCACCAACTACTTTCAGTGACACAAGTATGATCTAGTAAGGGCTACTTTTACAAAACAAACATGCTTCTTGGAAGCTCCCAGAGATGCCATTCTTTATTTTCTGTGGCATGTCAATTAATAGAACCTCCCTTTATCCCAGACTAAGGCCTACCACTCTAGAACCTTCAAGCCCAAAATCTAGAGGGCAAGGATCAAAGTCTAGATCTGGACAGTGTAAATTAGTATTTACCTTCTTTGCATTTTTGTTCAACCTTTTTCTCTAAATGGCTGTTCAAAATAAACCGATGTTATTTTGCTTTACTAAAGTTCAAAAGAACATCAATGCAAAAACTCCTAATTTTAAAAGCTCCAGTACCCGTATAACCCTAGTCTTCAGCTGGTAGACTGCAATGTGATACCTGGTGACCCCCCAACAAACAGGGTAGAAATAAACAAATGGGATCATAAACGCATGGCAGGGCAAAAGGTGGATACCATGTATGAAGTGATGAAAGCCTACTGTTCAAAGGTGTCCTGCTGTGAAATGGAAAATAGCTTTTAAAACATGAACTCTCTCATGACAGGTTTAGCACATTTTTCATAGGCATGAGTACATCAGTTCCAATAAAGAATACTCAGTATTTTCTGCTTGTTCCATTTGAATTAAAAAGAAAACATATCATGCTTGAACTCAATCACAACAGGGTAATCACCAGCTTTTCAAGATCTGTAGTCAAAAAGCCTAGGTTCCATGCTCCCAATACAAACCTTGAGATGAAGTTTCTGAAGGATGCGAGACAGCAGACGAGAGAACCTGCCTGTGTCTATAGTGTTGATGAGAGACATTGCTTTTTTAATACTGGAAAAGAGGAGAAAAAATGGAAATAAATACTGGGCACACAGGAACAAATATTCTGCAGTGCCTCTGAACTCCAGTAATAAACTACAACTGGATCAGTGGAACTGACATACATGTTGGCCAAATCCCCACAGATCCAATAGGTTTACTCTAGTTGCAACTTCCTGTTTGATTGCAACCACTGTCAAGCAAACTGACTATATAAAACGGGGTATATAAATCATTTGAACTTAACAGGGTCACTGCTTTAGTAGGCCAAGTTCCTAAGACCTGAACGTCAAGGTAACACATTGCAAGCTCTCTTTTACCCACGACTGCCTTGCCCAGGGTGGCAACATGTTCAGCTACTCAACCTTTTAACAGCGGGTTTATGTGCATTTATACGCAACTAAACCCTGCTTCGATCGCCATACGCTGGAACGCTTTTCCGATGACAGGGTCCGCTTCCAACGCAGCTAAAGGGGCCGTGGCAGCAGCTATTCAAAAAAAACACGAAGAAACGACCGGCGCGACGAGGTGCCTACCTCCCTGTATCGGGGATGATGGTGGGCGCCGCCATCTTGGCCGCCACCAACCACCACGTCTTCCTCCGGTAAGGCCAATAAAGCGGGCCAAGGAACTTCAGAGCCGGACGAGCCAATCCCAGCTGCCGTAGTCTGACGGACTCCGCCTCTCGCCTTCTAGTCCCGCCCCGGGATCGTCGTTGGACCAGCGAAGACTCTTCCGCTAATGGCTGCGGATCCTGCTTTCTCCGGTAGGGGGCGAGGAGGAGCAATTATTAGTGCGATCGTGCCCGGGCGATTGCCGTGGGAAAACGTGAAGGTTAGGGATAGGGAGCGAAGGCGAGGCGGCGGCGGCGGTGCAGCGGTCCCGTGGATGACAGGCTGCTTAGTGTGGATCAGTTAATCAATCACCTTTTATCGTCCGTGTGTTCCTCTCACAGATGTATGCATGTGAGATTTTAATACACATTTCGGCGGATACTACCTTGATTACATTACTGCTAGTATCTCCAAAACGGACCAGCTTTGAACAGTCTTGCATTGCAGAGTTGTGTAGAGAAAACGAAAACAAAACTCTCTCACACACACACACACACATTTAATGGAGCCTGCAACTTGAGGTATAAGTTTTCATCTCTGGGGTGTCCTTTTTCACAGAAAAGGCTGGCAATCACTTAAATACCACCCCACCCCTGCTGTCGTCCTGTCGTTTCTGTTTGGCTGGTAAAATAGAACAAAGCAGAAACATTGTAATCCCCATGCCAAAGAAGTTGGAGATTAAACATTTAGTTCACACACTAAAGAAAAACAAATACAGTGGACCCTTGTATAACAAACAGTTTGAATAACATAAAATCTGTACAACATAAAAAATTCCGGAGATAGGGGAAATTTGCTTAACATAATTGCCTATGGGGAGAATCTGTACAACATAAAAATGGGATTACTCCATTTTCAATGCATTCCTATGGGAGTTTGTATAAAGGAAAATTTGCTTAACAGAATTTCATTTGGAACTAATTCCTTTATATAATGTACCACTGTACAATAAAAATATTACCAAGCAGCATGCAGTATGTAGTCCTAATTCATCGTACCATTTGTCTGTGGCAGAACCTGCTCTGGTTGTAAACTGAACCCTAGACAAACATGTCCATAGTTGCAACTCTGCAGTACTCAGTATGATGGGGTTTCAAAGGTAGCCTATTTATATTTTACACCTCTAATAAAAATATAACTCAGCTATGTTTGTGGTCTGTACGGTGTGCTTTTCCCCACATTCCAATTCACATTTAGTGTGGGAGCCACCTGAGTGGAAGAGTTGCAATCCAATTCACACTTCCTTGGCACTAAGTTCTATTACAGTGTAAATAAGCATGCAGATCCCTAGCCTGATTAGGAGTTATTCATAACTCAAATGCTAACCTACTGTGAGATCTTAATAGTCTTACTAGGTTTCATCCACCCTCTTTTTGAAATATACATGAAATCCCGTGTGCATGCTTCTGTGCGGATGCACAACGAAGGAATATCATTAAGTGATCTTTAATAGTCAGCTCTTCTGTCCCACATCAGTGTTGCTTCTTACCTTTCTCTTCATTTACCGTTTTCCTCAGAGATCAACAGATAAACCTCATCAACTCTAGTGCAACAAATTCGTGTCAACCAGGTTTCAAGAGAGACCTGCCAACTAACATAGCATTTGTGGTTTTGGGCTACAGCTCCAAGTATCCCCCTGACTATTATTAACATTAATTCAACTCTATGCTCTATCTGCAGCTGCTGAAGAAGGAGAAATTGAAAGCTTTTATGCAACTGTTTAAGATGCACTGCTAATCATAGGTGACTGAAATGGAAAAAGTAGGAAATAAAGCAAAAGCAAACATCATCGGAAAATTTGGCCTAGGAATCAGAAATGAAGCAGACTGACTTAATATTTGTTTATTGTAAAATGGGCTTCAGGCAACTAAATGGATAATTATACTTGCAAGGGTCACCAGGTGGCCAAAGAAATCAAACAGGCTTTATAATTGGAAACAGAAAATTGAGACTCTGTTCCTTGCAAAAACAACACCAGGGACAGACTCTAGTGCAAGTCATGATCTGTTAATATAAAACTGAACAACAGTAAATAACCATAGTGCAAAAATATAATTTCAGATCATCTGCCTGGAAAATTTAAAGACCATGTAAAGAATATATATGGTTTAGTAGTACGTGAATCAAAAGAACTGTAGATTGAAAGCCAAGATTTTATCTGCGAAGAATACAAAAACTATTCCTATATCCAACCTTTGATTGGTAAGGACAAAACTTAGAGGAATCAAAGTAAAAAGTTTTAGAATTAGAGTCAGATTTAAAAAAAAAAAAATGCCAGCTTTCCAGCACCATGCATATAGGGACAAAGAGTTCTTATTATCTTTGCAAAGAAGTGGAAGGAAAAGGAAAAGAAATGAGATATTTTCCAAAAGATCTAAGGAATCAAATGGAAATTTAAAAACAAAATGTAGGATGTTGGAAGATTAAAAAGGGACTATATTATCTGATCAGGATAAAATAAAGAGAAGCTGGAAAGACTATAATTGAGAACTATACATGTGAGAGGCAGAGCTGGTAGGTTCCCTTAAGGAAGAACCTTTGATGAAGAAGCTGCCATTTCAGAAAGTCAATTAAAAACTGCCTTGATAGCGTTTGTGTTGAAGGGGGTGAAGAACTCGCCAGGACTATTGCAACGGCAAAGCAGCAAAAAAAAAAAAAAAAACCAGGAGTAGATGGAATATAAATAATGCATTTTGAAGCTAAAGAGTTTGAATCTATCAGAAGCTTAAATTAAGAGCAGGCCAGCAAATAGAGAAACAAAACAATTGTCCAGACTGGAAATACTTGATATACTATAATTACAATTTCAAAGAAATGTGATACTAAGACTAATGACTGCAAACTAATGCATTAGTGCTTGCACTAGTTGCATCACTGCCAAAGCAGGCAAAATTATGCTTAAGGTTTTACAACACTTCTACCATATATGGAGCAGGAGATGCTTGATGTTCAAGCTGGCTTAAGAGAGAGGCACTAGAGATCATATTGCAAATGAAGTACAGTATTGGAGTGTATCAAATAATTTCAGATCAGTTTTGATTACAGTAAAAGCTTTGACTGTGTTTATAGAGAAATGCCATGAAACATCTGAAGAGTTACTGTAAATGCCAATGTTTAAATGTCCTTATGGATATTCTATACTCTGTTAGGGCAGAAAATGGAGAAACAGTATAGTTTCCAGTTGGAAAAGGTGTCAGACAAGGTTGGACTTTTATCTTCCTCCCATATATTTTGACCTACAACTTCCATTAACCTCATGCAGCATGTCCAGCGGTAACAGATTACGGTAGCTCTAGCCAAAGATTGCTCTTTCATGTTTGGTAAACATCTGTACTTATGTATTTTGTTAGGAAAGAAAACAACTTCATGGTTTAATCATGGTATACAGTAACAATCAAATATTAAGTGCAAGGAAGACACTAGGATTACTAATCTTATTACTCTTCTGTAGCTAGCAGAACAGGTAGTGTTTGAAGAAGTTATATTTGTAAGGCAGGTGAGACTTGAAAAGTGTAACTATATTGAACATAATCCTTGTCAGTTGTCACATAGACCTGCAGGAAATGTTTTGGTGGTGCATGTGAACAACGACAGAAGGAAACAACGCCTTTAAATGTACCCATCAGAAATGGGAAAGTTACTTTTTTTAACCACAACTCTCAGTATCACACACACACCCCGTTATAGTCATTGGCCTTACCCAAGACAACTTTAGGTGTATTAATAAGCTAAAACCCTTCAAAATGCATCAATTCATTTTAAATGAGTTATTTGATATCAGCCATCTAGAATGGGAAGTGTAGAATATGAACCGTGATTGAGAAATTACAGTTTAGGTATCCTCTGATGAAAGACTGTGAAAAAGCAGGATGTAAGGATCATATCTTGCTGTCTTTATCAAGCTGTAATCCAGGTTCACCTGATTTTACAATTAAGATTCCTGTAGTCTATCAGATTTCTACTGTGACCTGGTGGTTTTAATTGTTGCCTAACTGTGCTTTCTTTCAAAGAGTCTGGGAAAAAAAGAGTTCAAAGGGTATTATTTGTGTACAGTATATTCTGGTGTAGTTGTAATATTAACAAGTAGATGCCGGTGAACATTAAATCTAAAGTTCTCTCCTCATCAGACATTGATGGATACAAGCAGTAGAACAGAGCAGACTCATTTCCCATCCAGTGATGAATTGGGATCTGCTGGCAATTTTCCCAAAATACATCAGAATCAGCTTTGCTGAAAAGCCCAAAGGACTTGGCTTAATGGTTGAAATCTGGGATTGAAACTACTAGACTTTCTGGAGCCACAGGTTTCTCTAGATGACAGCTCATCCTTTAAAAACAGTGCAGATACGTTATCATGTATTATGCTTGCAGTGGACCTTGGAGGTCATGTTGTTATGGCTACACTTGATCTGCTGTGATTATGGTAATAAGTACCAGAGTGCTTTGGAGGGTATAAGGTATATCCCAGGAGTCAATTGATTCATGTAGAGCTTTTCCACATTATATAATTCTGCCTTTTATCACCTTTCTCCCATATGTTGTCTCTTAGTTTAAAAATAAAACAAAGCTGTGTGCACACTGCCTTGTATCTCTCTACACAACCCTTCAGAACATCAGTGCCATGAGAATCGATGGTTTAGTCATAATTGTGCAGTTAGAAATCCTGTTCTCTAAATAGTAGAGAATATTACCCTAAATAATACATTAGCAAGGTATTTATGGTCAGTGGGCAGATATGTCTCTCCCTCCTCTCTCCAGAAACAGAAATGAAACAAAGCCAGACCACAATAAGGTTAAGTTGCTATTGAAAATTCAAATGTTTTTAAAACACATACAATACCATTACTGCATGTTTAGAAATGACAGTTGAACACTAATAGAAGCAGTTACCAAGCACAAACAGAAACACTGTGAAAGCACAAATCACATGATAGATCATCTTATACAGAGCCAATCTACAATAGTTTGCATGCAATATGAAGGGTTCAAGATATACATTGAACAGCAAGTTTCATAGAGATGCAATCCTAGAGTTCAGAGTCATATTGGAATTGAATCTTGTCCACTCTCTTGTTTGTTGCAAGGTGCAACTACTGCATGTCTAAGAAACAAGTACCCAGACTCTGCTTACATACTTCCAGTGAAGAACGGTCTACTATTTCCCAAAGCAGTCTTTCATTGTCAAAGATCCTCTGAAGGCTTCCTTAAAATTGCAAAAGCAAATGTGAGAACTTCCAGCAATAGCGGGAAGAGTCAATGTAAAACAAAGGCTAGAGGTGGTTTTGCACGTTCACTTCTTAAATCCAGTGAGTGGCCTTTAATATGTGGCCCTTTTCAGACTGATTCTGCCAAATTGTAAAGTTTGCAGTCTAATCTTATATTTTCAGACCTACCTTTTGGGATTTGATTCCAAATTAGTGCCTTGATTCAGGCTTATAAAACTGTTTGGAGCTAACTGTTTGTATGCGTATGTATGGTACAGTCAAAGCTCTGAATAGTTATAAAAACTAAAACTCCAGCATCCCACAGCCAATATGACCAGTATTCTAGTCCAAAAACAGAGGGTATTTTTACCAAACGTCTATGATAAGACTCGCAGTTCCCTTTGTGCTATGAAGTCTGTAGTGTAGTAAATTTGCAATCTCTGTCTGTAACCTGGAATATTTCGCAAGATTTTATTTTTAAAAACTAAATTCCTTTCTTGGCAAACACTCTGGTCACGAGTACCCTAAAGGCAAAGCACTAGCTGTGGCAGAGCTGTGCCAGATAACTCTGGCTCAAACCCACTGGCATTTTAGTTGCTTCTGTTCTTGCCCGTCTCATACTGTATTAAAGGTTGATGGAGAGAAAATGAAAATGAAAGTGGACAAGCACGTCTCCCGATAGAAAGAGGCGTAATGGCGCCATTTCTCTCAGTTCACTTATGAAGAACAAAAAGGGTCAAGGCCACCTAACCAATTTTGTGAAGGTCGGTTGGAGTCAAGAGAAAACTAAAACCAGGCAAAGATGTGTTAGAAGAGAAAAACAATTTCTTTTCACTTGAAAACACTGACTTACTACAAAGTTTAGGTTTTTAAATCCTTTCAAGATTAAAATATAAGCACTGTATGCCCTTTCAAAAGTATGCACTAAACAGAGATCAAGTATGGGATACGAGGCTGTTGGGGTTATTTTTTTAAGCAAATGCATCAGGATTATTCACTTAACAGGGACAGGCAAAGTGTGGGCCACAGCCCATGTCCCCCAAGTGTGGCCAACCTGGTCTTCTTGACTTTCTTCTAATTCTTAGGCAGAATGGAATTCAACTTCAGTATTTAACTCTCTGTTTCTTGCAAAAGTTTAAAACCTGGTCTCTGTACCAGTAAAAGCCAGCTGTTTCCCATTGTTTATATCTAGTGTTAGTTTCTGCAAGTTTGCTCAAGGACTTAAGTGCTTACTTTGGTAATTCCTGTTCTGTACAGAGGATCAACATAGAAGGAATCAATCTTCACCTCCTGCAGCAACCCCTTTGTGAATAACTGTACTGTACTACATTAATCTTGTGTTCCCTGGCTCCCTTTCCAAGTTTTGTCTGCAAGAATTACATGGCCTGGGGCTTGCAGGACACCATCTTTCCTTTCATTCCAACAAAGAGGCTATAATCTATATGAGGCATGTATAAAGTACAGAAATTGTGATGGCATAAGAGAGAGGAGGTTCTGTTTTTCTTTAATTTACTTCTGCTAACTCTGAAGGGCTTCATTCCCAGGGCAGCTGCATCTGTCCCACAAAAAATAGACTGTGGCCCTCTTGAATCAAGTATTCTGAGAACTGTAGTCTAGAAAAGCTATTTTCCAACCTCTCAATTTCTCCCCTCAGAATTGTCTTGTTTTATCAAAATACAGCACCCTTCCAAGAGGGCTTTCAACAATACACATCCCAAAACATATCCTATCACATAACGCAGGCAATAATCCCAGCTTCTCTCCTCTACCATTTAAATAATTCTTCTCTTTCTCTCTCTCTCTCTCTCTGTCTCTGTGACAGGGCACATCATACATACCAGTCACTCACATGCTTAATAAATAAGGAAAATAAATAAAATGCTCTGTCGCTGCCTCATAAAAGGGAGATTTCGGGTCTAGAGCAGAAGTGAGGTGGTGTCAAAATGGAAATCTGATTGTTTGCCCAGCTTCTATCTGAATATAGTCATAAGTCCATCGGCGGTTGCAGCGACATTCCACCCCACACTTGGTGGAATTGCATTTCTGGCAAGGGTAGAAGCAGCCCAAGCAATTCCTCTCCAGGCAGTCGCACAAATCTATTTTACTGGAAAGCAGCCGGCCGTGTTTGTCATATTTCTTCACCGTTCTGTAAAACAGAAAAGGGGGGATTTGCATCACCGTTCAGAGTGCGGAGGTAATAAAAATGGAATGGACATTGGGGAGAAAAGGGGAAAAGGGGAAGAAACCTGCCTCGCTTCCTTGTAATGGCCCAGTACTTTTGTACCTCAGAGCTGAATGCAGGGCCCTATTTCGACACCACTTATGCACCATTTATGAAGTGTAAGGTTGCTCTGGAAGATATTTCTTCAGGGCTGCTTCAACATGGTTGAGGTATATGTGGAGACAATGGCATGTATATCTGCCTCATGTTAAAATGACTTATTTTTATGTATGAAAACAACACCCATGGAGGAAAATTTGTGTGTGTGGCGGGGGGGAGGAAATAGTTGGAAAGTTGAAATGGGGCTCTGAATGTTAGAAATGTGCTCACTTGCACAGTTAATAATTATCGTATATACATGAGCACAGACAGCAACAAACAGCTTCAGTGTGCTATGTCGCGGAGAAGTGATAGACTATTATTATAAGCCCATCCGCTTCCAAGAGTAGCTGGCACAATTAATTGTAATTCAGACTAGTGGGATTCAGAAAACAGCATTCCTGCAGAGTTTAGCAATCTGTATGTTTAAAATGAAATTAAAGGCACCCTAGTTTCTGATCCTGAGGGGCAAACTATCAATAAGCCCATAGACCTTTCTCTCTCAACTGCATTTCCAGTTTAATAGATTTCAGATTTCTTTTGATTCATCCATCTTATTGCCTTTATCAGTTTATTGGCAACTCCAGTGTCAGGTACCACTTGCAAGATGTTGCTGCTGAAGGTGAAAACCCCATATAGAGATAGGTGCTATTGAGCTACATTTTGTTGGACAACAGACAGGTAGCTGTATTGAAAAACAAACAAAATCCAACACCTAGATACCTTAATGGGGTGATATTTTATTAAGCAACCTTTTTTAAAAAAAAGGCATAAAGAGCATGCAAATTTTGGTATCACTACCCCCTCTTTATGGTGTTACAAAAACCCAAGGAGGAAAGAAGGGTGAGGAAAAACAGAGGGAGGGGGAAAACAGGCTAGGCCTTGAAGCCCTCATACCTCCCTCCTGGCCCAGCTGCAAAAGAAGGGAGAAACCACAGAGGCTCAGATGTGGCTCTTTCTGGTGACCTGCTGCTGGGCTGAATTACAACATACCAATGACACTTTCCTCCAGATCCCACCGCTATCTTAAAGGTTTCTTATGCAGTGTTTTTAAAGAACCTGTTAAGACAGTAGCGGCCAAACTTCAGCCCTCCAGATGTTTTGGACCACAACTCCCAGAATTCCCAGCCTGTATTGCTAATGACAAAGGACTGTGGGAGTTGTGGTCCAAAACTTCTGGAAGGCTGAAGTTTGGCCACCACTGTGTTAAGACAACATTGAGAGATATGAAGGGGGCAACCTTGTGGTGTTCCTATGAAGTTGCTTCACACTGTTCAAGAAGGGGCGGGCGTTCCTTCCCATTTTCTCTAGACTGGTCCTAGAAGAGCATAGGGTTTACCAAGGCGTCTCTTGGTGGTTTAAAGGGGCACTGTCCTCGGTACCTCTTCTATTTCAAATAAACAGATGGTCCCTTCAAGAGGTGAGAAGGGTTGTTTTGCCAAGAGAAAAGTCCTTTGAAGGGACCTTTTCGTCCGGGCGGGGCGGCATTCCAACCCAGCCTGCCCCCCCCCCACAAGTATAAGCCCTACTGCTGGGTCCAAAAAGCTTGGGCACAGATGGGAGCCATGGTGGAGCACTCTTGCCCTCAGTGGGTGACCGCTGGGAAACAGCTTGCACTGGACTGGCGCATCAGCAGTCCCAAATGCAAGCTGGATGCCCACCTGATCAGAGCCTTAGTAAAAAACCTTGCAATCCTGTCAGATCA
The DNA here is from genome assembly GCA_023846285.1 of Phrynocephalus versicolor. NCBI lineage: Eukaryota > Metazoa > Chordata > Lepidosauria > Squamata > Agamidae > Phrynocephalus > Phrynocephalus versicolor. The sequence goes on from JAHTLZ010000237.1 coordinate 52,165,956, forward strand.
GTTAGCAATATATTTTAAAACAACAAGTCTCTGATGGCAACTTGTTTCTGGAGGGTTTTTTTTAACTGTACCTAATTGAAAACTGCTGACATGGTAATTTGACCATAAGATGAACTTCCACCCACTCCTGGTTTATTAGCTCCAAGGAACATCTGGAACTCGCCTTTTTTTTAATGTGAACAAAAGTTTCTCTACTGGAGCTTCAGTTCATTTGTTTTTGTTTATACAGTAAGAACTGCATTTAAACTTTCCGACCAGCTATAAACTCCACCTGGTTAGAGGAAATGAAGCAAAAAGACTTATGTCTTGAAGAAGGGTGCTTTGCCACATAAACTTTCAATGCATGTCACTGCCTGTCACTGAGCATAGCAATTAAATGCTTACAGTAGCTGTAGAAAAAGCCAGGTACTTTGGGGATCAATCAGGTGTATTTCAAGGAAGAGATTCCCCATTTGGATGAGCCCACAGCTGCTCATTACTGACTTCTTAATACAATTGGAGACTTTTCAAATTAATTCTATGTGTATTGACACTAGGGTGGAAGAGTCCAGTCTTGAGATTATGTGTAATTTTTTTCATGTCCTGCTTTCAAAAACAGCACACCCACTTGGGTAGTAAAAAGGTTTCCCAGCCGTTTCTCATCCTGCAACCAAAAATAGACCCATGTATTTTCCCTTTGAGGGTAAAAAAGGTAAAGATAAAGGCTCCCCCTGCACATGCGTGCTAGTTGTGTCTGACTCTAGGGGTGGTGCTCATCTCCGTATTCAAGCCGAAGAGCCAGTGTTGTGCAAGTCCATGGCCACATGACCAGCATGGCTGCAAGGAATCTGTTTTACCTTCCCGCTTTTTACGATGGTACCTATTTATCTACTCGCATTTACATGCCTTCAAACTGCTAGGTGGGCAGGAGCTGGGGTTATCAGCAGGAACTTGCTCCACTGCGTGGTACCTAGGATTCGAACCGTCGAGCTGCCGACTTTGCAGCCGACAGTTTTTGGAGCCTTAGTCCGCTGAGCCACCATGCCCCAGCTATTTCTCATCCTGCAACTGAAAATAGACCCAAGCCTTTTACCTTTGAGGGCGGGTACATATAACTTTCAGAAAGACCGTTTTTGCCGAACGTGGCTGCAAAGGGAAAAGAAAGGCTTCCCCATCTCCAAACAGTGGTGTCAGCAAACAGAATATGCAGTTTCCTCCTCAGATGAGCAGGCAATATATGCGATTACCAGCACTGAAAGCTTCCACGGGTGGTTGTCTCCAGTGGACAGCAACTGATACAGGAAATCATGCTATACTTGTCAACTTCCTAGTGGCCTTTATCCGCCTAAGGCATGCTGGCCTATAGCAAAATTCTATGCATATTTGCACAAAAGCCAATTCAGAACATGGTGGGATTTCCAAGGAAGTATGAGTAGGACCACAGCCTTCTGGACCCAGTCTGGCAGTTCTTCTATAGCTATCCCAATTTAAAATGTAACAAACAGGATAGAGTATCATACTTCTTTGGAGTATTAAAACAATCCTGGTTTATCATCGACATGCAGGCTTTTTTCTGCTGCTCCCGAGTTTCTGGATTGAAGTCTGCTAGGAGAGGGCCCGGATTCTGAAATGCCAGGCATTTCAGTTGACGTTCTATTTGTTGCTGTAAACGAACAAAAAGGCGATTGGAGTGAAAAAAATGTTCACAATCAAATTGAGGTCACACTCGGATTAAAAGCAAAACATGAAGAAGAGCATGACAATCAGAATGCATTATTACCTTAGCAATAATTAAAACAGACTATTGCCTTATCTATAGTTCTTGTTTAAACATTTTACCATCCCCCTCCTTTCTAACCAACAATACGTCAACCTCAGCAGACTAGCATGCTACACTGAAGATCTAGAACTGGACACAGTTCTCTGTTTTGGGGAACATGTGAGTAAATGGGACTCGGTCAAAAATGGGGGGGGGAGTTTCTTGTGTGGAGGCTAACTTCCAGAATCAAACAGCCAGCCAGTACCCATCTCTGTTTGAGTGCTGTAGTCCAAAAAAATAACTTACCCATCCATTAACTTGGCTAAGTTTGTATTATCCAGTCTAAGAAAACAAACGCTCAAGAGCACAATTTTCCGCTGGAGACCATGGGTACGTACTTTTCTGTGCCTCCAAGGCCAGCTTGGGAGGCCCAGAAAACCGCACACTCCCACAATCCTCAGCCAAAAAGGATGCTTCTACGTACGCTCCAACCTAAGGTATTCCCCAGCCCAGACTTTCCTGTGTCTCAAGTGCTCCTTATCATCCCTCTGGTGAGAGGGAAAAGGGCAGCTAGTGGTAGCGAGCTTTTGTCTGCTGAAACCCGTTTGAAACCAGACGCACTGCCTGGGTCATGTTTGAAACAGAGCAAAACATTGGTGTGGAGGGAGGCAAGGCCATGGCACTGCAAGTGAGGTTCAGCTCAGAGCTAGCACGGCAGCGGATTCCTGCCCCTGGGCCAAGGGACAGGATTGTGTGGCCTCCCTCCTTTGGGCACCCCTCCTTCTCCAATGGCTCAAAGCCATTGCTAGTACTCAAGGAAAGAAGTAAATATTTGTCCACAATGATCTACATATATGTAGCCACAGTCAGGACTATTCAGGACTTTAAAGGACCAAGACAGTTTTAATGTCAACATGTCTTTCCCACGGCTTCACCACTAACGAAATCATGTGGCCAGAAGGCTGATGCAGAAGAGAATTACAAAACAGCTGTCAAGCCCCCAAATTCCTTTCCTCCTTAGGCAACACCACTCGGCTAACTGAAACTGGGGTGGATATTAGGAACAACACCCAGATGAGCCAGCATTTGAAATGAAAAGACAGCAGAGAAGACGCAGAGATACAGTATATTAACATCATTTGATTTCTTAGTGAGAGATAAATGGGGAATTATATTAACAATGGGAGGGAAAGCACCCAACATAAGAACATAAGAAGAGCCATGCTGGATCAGGCCAAAGGCCCATCTAGTCCAGCTTCCTGTATCTCACAGTGGCCCCATCAGATGTGTCTGGGAGTGCACAAGACTAGATGTCTGTCTCCTGATACCACTCCCCTGCATCTGGCCCTTGAAGTACCCCAGTTTTAAGTCTAGAGATTATGCATCTCCATCATGGTTTGTAACCTGTGATGGACTTTTCCTCCAGGAATCTGTCCAATCCCCTTTTGAAGGCATCCAGTCCAGATGCCATCACCACATCCTGTGGCAAGGAGTTCCATAGACTAACAACATGCTGGGTAAAAATAAATATTTTCTTTCGTCTGTTCTCACTCCCCCAGCCCTCAATTTGAAGTTGCTACAACGCGCTGGGTGAAAAAATATTTTCTTTTGTCAGTTCTTACTCTCCCAGCCCTCAATTTGAGTGTATGTCCCCTAGTTCTGGTATTTTGTGAGAGGCAGAAGAGAGTCCCTCTATCCACTTTACTCATGCCCTCCATTATTTTGTATGTCTCAATCATATCCCTCCTCAGGCACCTTTTTTCCAGACTAAAGAGCCCCAAATGTTTTAGCTTTTCCTCATAAGGGAGGTGCCCCAGCCCAGTAATCGTTTTAGTCGCTCTCTTTTGCACCTTTTCCAGTTCCTCTATGTCTTTTTTGAGATATGGTGACCAGAATTGTACACAACACACCCAGTGATGTTTAATGCTAACCAGGTAGGCCAGTTTCATGCTTAATCTAAAGAAGATTGGGTGGGCTAGATTTATGGTCCGTAAGTGAATCACAAGCCCACCAGGGGCCAAAATAGTTTCAGTCCTCCTTTTCACACTCTCTAAAAATCACCACCTCTGAAACAGTTCTAAAATACTGAAAACTTCTGAAATATGAACATCAGAAGAAGGAGAGGGAAGGGGCTGAATGGCAGAGCATATGTTCTTGGTGCTAAAGATCTCAGGTCTGGTATTTGGCAGCCTCCCAGGCTGAAAAAGACTGAGAAACTCAGAAGAACCACTGATAGTACTGGTAGGCAATACTGTCAGATATGCAACCTCCAGGACCTTGGAAGGCTGATCCTGCAACCTCTATCCCATCCCCATTTTTTTTCTAACTCGAACATAACTCTAGTGAGAAGAACCACTTTTTTTCTAACTCCAGTTAGAAAAAAATTATAGGCACAATTCATCAAGAAAGTTTTTATTTATGCCCTTCTGCACAGTTCAATGCGGTTTGCACAAGACGTCTGCCAAGATGCCTTAGTATATCTCTAACGGCGCTTTTACACGACCTCTAAAATCCGCCTGCAACTTAAATTTGGAGCAGAGATTGTGGGGGTTTGTCGCTCTTCCTGCGTTCCCACCCCTCTGCACTCCATTGTTCCTGTCTGTGTGAGGGGAGGGAGAAAAATGCAGGCTCACCTCCCTCTGCCAGTTGAAGCAGCCCCAACATTCCTGTCTCTTAAAGGGGCGGCGAGGATAAAACAAACAAACAGAAGGTGAGGGAGCCCTGCTACAATCCACATCTGAAGATTTTTACCTCCTGGAGGCCAGGTACTTGAAAAGTGCGCTGGGACACCCTTACAGTAAATCTTTAGTAATATAAGAATTGGTCATACAAGTATTCTTCAGTCTTCAATGATCTACAGTGATCTAATTTGCAAGTTGAAAGGATTAAACTCATCAGGTTGATGGCTCCCTCCCTCTTTACTCTTACCATCTTCTTTTTCCACTTATCGCCTTGGCCTGGCAATGGAACAATCTAAAGGCAAGGAAAAGGCATAGGAAAAAATCACTAATGCAAATCAACCAAATACGCAGAAGGCTACACTGAGCAAAGCATTAAGCAAACATCAGCATATTGCTTGCAGGGAGAGGGAGGCATACATTTAAAGTAATTGTTTTATGTAGTTTATAAGCAAGGGGAGGTTGAATTTAGATATATTATTCTCACTGCAATGTTAGCATACATTATCTCAATGCAGAAAATTGACAATATGGACTTACGATTTTTAATTTTTTTAAAAAAAACTCAATCAGTTGTATTCTGCCTCAGTTTAATTAACAAACTGAAGCAAACTGACAGCCACTTTCTTCATTCTTAACCAATGCAGCATTTTTCCATATTAATGCCAGTTAGTTAAAAAAAATTAAATGGGGAAATTAGTGTATGCTATGGAAGCAAGAGGGTTTAGGGAGGAAGGGTAAGTGAAAGAGGGATTAACTTTCATTCTGAAATTCATTTCTCAAAAGTAATATTGGGTTTCATCCATAAAATACAGTCTTAATAAAAGGCTTACAAAATGGAACGAAAATAATAGGCTGTAATGCTGGTGGAGAAATGCCAGACAGATGAAATCAGGCGAATTAAATAGATTTATGTTAAATCAGTTGTGGAATGAGCTGCCTAAAAATCTATCTCCTGCACATGTGTGATTTTACTGCTCTCAAATTACCTTTTTGTAACATTTGGATTATGTCTGGATGTTTTAAATCACAGTGTAACAACTGTTCCATTATATGGTTAGCTAACTTTTCATAGTGTCTCACCATAAGAATTGAGCAAAGTTGAAGAGGTAACCAGAACTTTTCCAGTACTGAAGGTCAAGTGGTGAACCATCCCCAATCTCACTGCACATAAGCTGCTCATCGTATAATAACAGCTGCCATATGGAAGGATTTTGAGTGGACTGAGCATGCTGGCTTTATTCAATAGGTCACTCTCAAATATCATTTCACTACTGAATAAGGATGCAAATGGCAAGCACATCAGCATGCATGCAGTGGTGGCAAACCTTCGGCACTCTAGATGTTTTGGACCACAATTCCCACAGTCCTCTGTCATTGGCAATACAGGCTTGGAATTCTGGGAGTTATGGTTGAGAACATCTCGCGTGCCAAACAACCACCACCTCTGCACTAGAGTGTTCTTTTGTGTTGCATTATGTGACTTCTTTTGCACCTCACCTTTTAGGTTATTTTGTAGCTCATATCAACCCTCACTGACAGGCATGCTCAAAATCTTCACCCAAGTGCTAGAGTAAATTATTTTGGCATTCTATTCATTGCCAAAACAGGATGAACAACAGCACCATGAAACTGAAATCTTTATTTTCAGGAAGATTTCTGTCCCTTCTTTTCCCTGAAGAATCATGGCAGCTAACCATCAACATGAAAACAAAAACCTGTGGTAATTTTCTAAAGAGTGGATATGCTTGTTCATAGAGAAGAATAAACCATGAATACCGTAAATATTTTCTGAATTCAAAGGAACACTTGACTCTAGCCTTATCCGAGTTCCAAGTCTCAGGAACTTTGCAACTATATACATCTAAACATGGTTACAAAGCCCACAGAATTTCATGCTCAATGTGCAAAGGTGTGTGTGTGAACTCTTCTTCTTTTGCCTTGCTTTGCTTATACTGGAAAGGACTACAAGTGTGGTACAAATTGTAAACAAAGGCAAAAAGGAGTTGAGCCGTGTGGCCATCACAAAACACAATTGCAAAACTAGGTTACAGGCGATACCTTCATGGGCCACTATTAAAAATTAAAAAAAAGGAACATTGCAAGCTTTTGAGTGCAGTCAATCACCCTCTTCAAAGCAGGTCCTAGAAGTTCAGACATGGTGAAAGATGTTCTTCACCAGGAGATTACTTTTAAAGTCCTTAGATGATGTTCTTAAAAGCCATGGCTTGGTGATCTTGTTTTCAGCCAGGAAAGGATTCTTGTTGGAGGCAAGAAGGGCAATTGTAAAAGGCTGCTTCTTAAGTCACACCCCCGTTCTTCAAACAAAGAAACATGGGTCATATACAACCCCCCTCCCTTACCCAGCCCCATTTAGCACTACGAGACATATAAATCCCTTTTGGCCTAGGCGGGGGGGGGGAGAGAAAAGGGTTGATTTTTAATCAGTGGCCTATGAAGGTATCGCCTTTTGAAATCAGTGGCCTATGAAGGTATCGCCTTTTGAAACTGTAAACTGTATTTTTAAAAATATTTCCCCCCCTAAATTTTCACTACAGCTCTAAACTGATATAGCATGAATTCTAACATTCATTGTGTCTTGTCAGGTTACAAAATTTCACTTGCAAAACATTTTTAAAGGGGGTATAGATGCCAGAAAAAGGGCTGGGCAAGGATGTGCAGTTATGGCAGAAATTCCTTTGCTTTTAGTTTCTTTCTTTTTTAAGGACAAGTTTGATAGACAGAATCACATGTATATAGTCAAAAAAACATACCTGTTGTTTTTGCCCTGGAGTATTTCCTTTAGTGTAAACACTTGCTTCCCTTGAGAAAGATTCTTCTTCAACAGGATATCTTTCTTCCAAGTAATCCTCCATTTTCAAAATTATGCAAAACCTACAGTGACAGATATACAAAATATAACAAAATATACAAGAAAAAATTCATCGGAAGAAAGCATTTTGAATTTAGGTAGCTACATTTAATTTACTCCCATGGTAAAATTAAAATATTTCCTGTTTTACTTCTTTTTTACGTAGTCAAACATTCATTAACCCTCCATCATAACCAAACCATCAATAGGGTTTGTCTTAGTAGTGAAGCTGTGGTGAACCTGTAGACTATGTGACACAGGGGCAATACAGACCCAGGCAGCATGGATGATGGTCAGTGATGGGAGCTGTAGTCCAATACCTGGAGAGAGATGAATTTCCCAATCCTGCTTTAACTGAGTTAAATTTAACAAAGTTCACAAAAATGTTAACTTTTTGTTACATTACCAGGAGGGCAAATTTTAGAACTCCCAGCACTTGGGGAAATTTGTAAACTGATATTTGAGAACAAAAGAGTTAAATTAATTCAAATGGAAGCATCTGAAGAAATAAGACTGAAGGGAAAAAAAATGCCACACACTTCCAACGCCCTGCCTGTCCTGTTTTAAACTAACACACCCTTTAAGGTGGGAACTTAAGCAATGCATATTTTAACAGATGTTCCATTTACATTATATAACTTCTGGTCATAATTTGTGGGTTTTGAACACACTAACAAAGCAAGAAAATAAAAATGAAATTGTTGTGATACCCGACTAGACTCCCCCCCCCCACCAAGGCACAACAGACAGCAATCGCTTCTATTACTTTGATCACATTCAAATGAAACAATTACGGCCTAATAAATCAATAATTAATATGTTTTCTCCTTCACCCTTTTGCTCATGTGACAGATTTTCAATGTTTGTTACAATAAAATTACAATTATAATTATCACAAAAATGGGATATGGTCACTTCCTGGTAATTTCAGATTAATAATAATCATGTTCCTTCAGATCAATTCTGATTGACGGCCACCATTTTCATATTTTCTATGCAGAGAGTACTTGGAAGTGGTTTACCATTCCCTTGTTCTGGGAGCACCCTAGGACTGTGCAGGCTGCCCAAGGCCATATGGACTGGGATGCATCATATAGCTGGAAACTGAACTCTCACCCTCTGGCTCCAAACCCAGAAACCTAACTCACTGAGCCAGCTAGTCTCAAATTACTATGACATAAAACCTTGGACAGATTATGGTTTAATTAAACCATGATAGTTAAATCTAAATTTGGCCTTTCCCCGTCCCCCTCCCCCCATAGTAATGGATGATAACCGAATTAATGTTTCTATTCACATGTTACATTAAGACACACATGAAAATGAACAAAGGCAAGAACAATCTGTTCCTTCTGTAACAAAACAAATGTTTGTTTTTCATTGGTTTTACAGTCTAAACATTTTTCCTCTCCCATCTGCTTCTGCTGTATAGATTTCTGTCAGATATTTTGAGCAAAGTGATCTTGGTTCTTGAAAAATGACAGGGCTGTGCTTGATTTCAGTTCCATATGCTTTAATGAGATCTAAAGGAGCCTTTCACAAAACATCTATTATCCCGTTCAACATATGGAGCTTAGAACAGAACAGAATTTTGCTCTTAATTACATAGGAAATTCAAGCCAATAAAAACAAACAATTCCAGCTAGTCCCTCAGCAACACACACCCCATCTATAGCAAAACAGTGCTCTAAACTGGTAATAACTCAAGTGCCTCTCTGTACCCTGCTTCTCAGTCTCTGAATTTTTTTAAATTAAAAATTAATGAAACAGATTTACAGAACTAAGCTGAATATTTTTAAAGTCATTAGTAAAATAAACGTTGGTTTTTATTCAGAAAAAAAATGCTGCAATTAAAAGTCTAGCACCAGGATGTGAAACCTACTCTTCCAACGGCATAAAATGAATTAATTGCTTTTCTCTCTTACACGCACACATTGACTGAAATCCTGTTGTTCAGTGTAGTAAGTTGTACTAAAGTAGGCTCACTGAATCAGTGCAGACTGGAAGGCACGGGTGGGAATGGGCAGCCATTGTATTTAAGAACTCTTTGAAGGCTGTTAGGCTCTTGTCATTGGTGATACCAGGCCTTGAGGCCCTCCATGTGTCGGTAGGGGACAGGGATGGGTTTGGGATTGTAAATGCCACTGATTCAGTGCCACTCCTCAGTTAAATGCCAGTGATTCAGTGGCCCTACTCTAGTTGAGAGTTCAACTATGCAAGAGGATTTCAGCCACTGAGCTGTTCTGCTCATTATTATTGTTTCTTTGATTGATATCCTGCCCTTCCTGATGAGAAGTTGTTTTTGCTTGAAGAAAATAAACTTCTCTCCCTTGCCTGGAAACAGAGCTTTGTGCCCCCTGTCAATCACAGATATGAATACTGAACCCTGAAATCTCTTGTGTGAAAAGCATGTGGTCTTGAGTTCCAGCTTTAACTGAAATTTGATAGTCAACTCTAAACGATGATTCATGGCAGACTCCTCTGGGGACAGTCCTTGGAAAGTGCTAGCAGCGTACCACACTATTCCAAATACATCTAATCACATAAATATCATTTGGTGAAAGGTTTCCTCCAAATAATTCCTGAACTCTCATTACCAACTAAAATGGATAATAACATAGAAGTGTCCTCCTGCTCCTCTTCCAGAATGCCCAAAATATTTTAAGATATTTTAAGACAAAAAATCCAAATGATTCTCCACTACACACACACACACACACACACACACACACACACACACACAGAGAGAGAGAGAGAGAGAGAGAGAGAGCGCAGTATAATCAAAATCCAACCCTATGTATGAAAATATTGTGCTATGCCTTAAAATGGGTTTTTTTAACTTCTGTTTCAGCTATTTTCTTGCAATGGCAAGAGATGCTCCTGATTTTCTGAAATGCGTAAGATACTTTCAGAGATGTCTGCCCTGGAAAAGGTAGGAAAAAATTAAGCGAACAAATAAAAGTAACAATTTGTTTTTCCAAAAATCCATTATTTGAAGTTATTCAGTTTCTTATTCATTCCCCCTTCTCTTTCCTTTTGTACAATGTGTTTTTAAACAGCAATCCTGTGGGCAGTCCTGATATGTAAGCTTCTCAAAGAGGTTTTCCAGCTATACTGCAAGACACAAATATCTAATGATAGAGGTCATGGCAGTGACAACATTTTGCGACTGTGTGAATCTTTAGTTTAAAACAGTGGTGTGATCCTCTTTGAATCCTGCAGCATCCCTCACATCTTCTGTATAAAACCATATCTAAGACAACTGAGACTACATCCTCTCCCTTCACAACACTCCTACTCCACCTCCGCCATAGCAATGTCATCATTAACTGTGATAGAAAAGAGTTTTACAAAGGCCAAAACTCAAAAATGTGTTATGAACTGATTGGCCATACATCAATTCATAATATGCAACAGTTCCAGCTTGGACATTTTTGTTTCCAAATGCTATATTTGCTTAAATTGGCAAGCCACTGGGTGTCACTCTTGTTCCACGAGGCACAAATCAGTTCACAAATAATCAAGGTGTTTCCAAGTACATTATATAAAGAATTATATATTTAACAAAGTATATGTGCTTCCTTATGACAGAGCCACTGTGCATCCCAGAGCACCTAGGTATCCTTGGGCAAGCTGCACAGTCCTAGGACACCCCCGGAAGAAGGCACTGGTAAACCACTTATGAACACTTTATCTGGAAACCCCTCAAAAATGTCACCAAAAGTCAGCATTGACCCAATGTCACACAATTATTATTTGTATGACAGACTACGAGATGTTCCTTTGGGCTTCCACACCACAGAATTTGTGGCACAGATAAATTGATTTTATTCTACAATTTTAAAACATCTTTGTAAGAACTTCAACATTTGTTATCTGTCCTTGTTTGCGACACAGGACAACAGTTATGTTTAAAAATATGAAAGCCACCATATCTGCCCATTTGTACCCTTCCTTTCAGCCTCACCATTATATCCCTTGCCATGTTATATCTACATAATGTTGGTGTTTGGGTTAACATCAAATGATGTTTATTGATTAGGTTGACTGAGCATCAAACAATATAGTGTTCTTCATTGATTCAAAGAGGGAAATCAGACTGGGGTTTTCTTGTGTGTATATATGCTTCAAACATATTCAAGCATTTTGTTTCTCTTGCATCTTCAGTTCAAATCGAGGTGCATGATATGTCTGATTCACTGCACTTTCTCCCGTAACTCATCCACAAAGTTTGCTTTCTCCCAAGACACAGTCTCTTAGGATTCCATGCCTCAGACACCTACTGGTTCTCCACTACTCCTTCATGTGACAGAGAGAGGCAGTAAGTGGGGTGGATACTGAAATCCTGGCTGAATTACGACATGGTGACTGTGCATTTCCACCAATTACTGCACTGATGTTTTGCAATGCTTTCACAAGTTGCCCAAGTTCCAAATGCTGGTTCCTGCACAACTCTGTGTGTGTGTGTGTGTGTGTGTGTGTGTGTGTGTGTGTGTGTGTGTG
>JAHTLZ010000237.1:52177756-52227887 GCA_023846285.1 Phrynocephalus versicolor
GTGTGTGTGTGTGTGTGTGTGTGTGTGTGTGTGTGTGTGTGTGTGTGATTACAGTTGTGTGTTGTTACAGTTGTGACCGACTCTTCGTGACCCCATGTCCATGGAGTTTTCTTGGCAGAAATACTGGAGTGGCTTGCGCCAGTTCCTATTCCAGGCGCCTACAGCACCTGGTATTCCCTGGTAGTCTCCCATCCAAGTACAGTGGAACCTTGACTTACATGCTGCTTGACTTGCAGCATATTTGACTTGCAGCAAGAAGGGCCCTGTTTGACTTGCGCCACAGGAGCCCCGGCGCAAGGCTCCGGAATCGGGCAGCAGCCACCATCCAGTATCGCGGCTGCCACCTCCAAACTGCTCCCGCCTTCTTCCTCTCCTCCGGCAGCGGCGGCTTTGGTGAGGCCAGCTCCGAGCACCTGGAGCTGGTCCACGGCCTCGCCGAAGCCGCCGAAGCCGCCGCTGCCGCCGGAGGAGAAGGGCCGGGAGCTCGGGGCTGGCCTCGCTGGTTAGACAGTCGACTCAGTCTTGTAAAAAATCTGGCTGCAGAAGTCTGGTCCACAATGGAAGCATTTTAGTTGGGGAGCTGTACAGTTGTGGGCCTCTAATGGTAAGCATAGAGTTGTTCAGAACTTCGAACGTCAGGTTAAAAATCAGTAAAACTTAAATGTTAGACATTGTTGCTATGAACATTGAAAAGTGGAGGCGTATAACTTGTGGACTATAATTCCACTGCCTCCTCCTCTCCTTGAAGAGACATTTCATTTACATCCCCGGAAGGAATCTCCTATCCCAGTCAAATGTGTGTTAAATTGCTGTTTTCGGGGGGTCTTTTTCATCATCTGGAATGGATTAATCCACTTTCCTATTACTTTCTATGGGAAAAGTTCGTTTGACTTAAGGCATGTTTGACTTATGTCTAGACCTCCGGAATGGATTAATTACATAAGTCAAGGTTCCACTGTACTAACCAGGGCCGACCCTGCTTAGCTTCCGAGATCAGGCAAGATCGGATGTGCTTAGGGCATCTAGGCAGCTGCACAGCTATTTAGAATGACTCAAAACAAGTCCATTTGTCCAGCAGAAAGGGGAGATAGGTGCCATAGTAATCAGAGTCACTGAAATTTCAAGAAAAGTGAGAATCAGTCATGCTGATAAGGGCCCAGAATAGGTGTGAAGTAAGTCAGTAAAGATCTGGTCTCCAGTGTACAACAAGAACTGTGATTAAAAAGATCTTAGGGACAAGAAATAATATCAGAACTATCACAGGGCTGTAAACACAAACCAGGCAGCCAGAAAAGGAAGGAGCTTCAACCTGACAGAAAGCAAAGTCTGTCAGTGTTGTCATGCTCACTCAGCAAAACCTCTACCTATAGGATTACTGTAAGGATATAATGGGAGACCCCAGGTAAAACATGCCTTGACTCACTTTTTGAAAAACAACGAAGCAAGGAGGAATATAGCAGTGGCAAGGGATATATTAGCTTATCTCTAAGCCTAGAGAAAGTATGCCTGAATAATGACTGGACACAGAAATCATCTGGGCTTTGGTCCCCATACATTGAATGCACTCACAAACACACGGAGGAGGTATGGGCCAGTGGTATTCAAAAGAAGATGGCCATCCTTTCAAGAAGGTATGGAGATGGTTTGGGGTCAAGGCTGCCGTGAGGATTGGGGCTGATGATCCCTCTTCAGGAATCCCTCCCTTTCCTCCCTTCCTAGCCCAGGACTCTCCCGCACGGTTCGTTCCGAGTTCAGACGAAGGCAGGCAGCCCTCCTTCCGACGTGCCTCGGCTTGGCTTGGACGCGCTTGCTTCTCCTGGGCACCGCCGTGCCTGCCCTCCTGCCTGCCTGCCTGCCTGCCTGCCCAGCCACCCTTCAGTTCCCCTTACCTTCGCTTTCTCCGACCGCCCCGACCCCGCCGCCTCCGCCGCTCAGAGCGCCCCCTTCAGGTCGGGAGGAGGAGCCCCTGGCATCCCAAGCTCAGCTTGCAATGTGTTTGTTTTGTTTTGTTTTGTTTTGTTTTGTTTTGATTAGTGACCTCTAAAAGTATCACTTAGCCTAGTTTTGGCTTCGGACTTGACTCCGCTCGGTCACGTCTTTACGTCTCCGTGCAATGACTACGAGGCAGGGGAGAGGACGCGCGTGCCCTGGGTCCCTGGCTGGGTCAGGAGCGGCGCGAGCGGGCGGGAAGAAGGGCTGGGCACGGCTGGTGGTGCTATTCGGCAAACGATCCTCCTCGCCGTCCCTATCAGTTCAGAGCAGGGGCTGGGGAACGTGCGAGCCGCCCAGCGCCGGCCGGCCGATGCCAGCTCTCCTCGGGGCGGATGCACCTGCCGGAGCCGCAAGCAGGCCTGAGCGAGAAGATTAAAAAGGCCGGCCGTCGGTTCTTCCGACGCGATAAAGGGGCACAACAAGGAAGGCAGCGCCGCCCAACCGCAGGCTTGGTCCTACCAGATAAAATGTGCTCTCCTGCTCGAAGGGACGGGACGGGACGCGACCACCTGCAAAGTCACGTCGGGGAGATGGACCCAATCCTGCCCTTCCCTCTGTCGCACAGCTCTCCCCACATCGCGGAGGACTCGCCTGTATGAACAGTTAAAATATACTGCACAGGAGTTAAGTCGACCCCATGGGGCCGGAAACTGGCCGAAAAGGCGGCTGGTTAGGAAAATGGGAACAAAATAAATAAATTTTGAAAACATTTCCCTCCATGAAAATGGGAACAAACAAAATAAAAAATAAATAAAGCTGCCCAGCAACTGCTGGAAGATTATAATGGCTTCAAATGCTCCTATCATGTGAAGTCTCCACCCCCACCCCCCAATATTCTGCATCTTTTCCCCTGATGGATCCATAGATGTTAGTCTAAAGATTGCTTTATGTGTTCTCTTGCCTTTACATTTTAAAGCTTAAAATGAAGCAATAAGTCTCTCTAGGGTAAACGGAAGTGCCACTTATTTCAGTCTACACAGGTAACTGGACAAGAAGAAGCACATTACTTTGGTACTTCAAACTACATTGAAACTAAGATTTTAAAGGTCCTTTAATTTTCCCTTCCAAACTCATTTTTCTTTCACCTACTGCAGTACTACACAGAAGGAAGCCATCACACATGGAAAATATTTTGAGTACTGTACCATGAATGCTATGACACTTAGTAACTGATCATTTATTAAAATCAATGTCACCGGACTATGGGCACATTTGCACTTTTCAAATGTTAGCAGATTTAAGATGTCTGTTCACATGTTTAAAAGTTGTCACAACAAACAACAGATAATGTGAATATTACTTACGTAGATTGCTTTATTCCTGTCAAGTTAGCATTCCTGTGGAGATGTTCTTTAAGTAAAACTCACAAGTGGAGATAATTAAAACTTCAATAAAGCAACATAAAGATGCATTTCTTTTGAAGTTCCTCAGAATGTAAAGTCAGCTCACAGAGAAATTACGGAAAAGTCTGTGGATCCGCAAAATAGTCTCAATGCAGTTTGTTTATAGCTTACAGATATAATTGGACACAATGGGTCATGTACATGTACCAATTACTATTGTTAACACACCTGAGACATGTTTTAATTAGGGGTTCTAAAGACTGTATGAGATGTTCGTTTTAAGGACATAGGAAAAAAGCATTATTTTTGAAACCTTTTAAGTTTTTATTATTACTGTTCTGCTATTCAAGAAGCAGAAATCTCAGCATGAAAATAAATTATGTTTTTTGTTTTGATCAAAACTAAAGGCACACATTCTGAACAAGAGTTAAAAATATTCCTAGTCTCTTCATAGATGCAATAGGCTACACACTACACATTAATCTTTGAAGCAGTTGTGTAGATACAGGTTTAACATCCGCAATTTTAATGAGAAGAGCTCTAGCAAAATCCACAAATACAATTAGTTTTTGTTTTTACAATATGGTATGCCACAGATGGGGCTAGTCTTAGGATAATAGTACTGTGCATAAAGATGCCTTTGCAGTGTTGTTAAGTTGTGTGGCTGGTACATAGCTGGAAAA
Organism: Phrynocephalus versicolor; assembly: GCA_023846285.1. Classification (NCBI taxonomy): domain Eukaryota; kingdom Metazoa; phylum Chordata; class Lepidosauria; order Squamata; family Agamidae; genus Phrynocephalus; species Phrynocephalus versicolor. The sequence goes on from JAHTLZ010000237.1 coordinate 52,181,775, forward strand.
TCCAGCACATTAAAAGCTCTTTTCTGCTTATTATTACCTAGAACAACATTTAGAAATGGGTTTTTTTCTTTGCCACAATATTTCACTTTTCAAAATGAAATTATTGGGGGACATAATTTGAAGGGGAATACAAAGTTTTTATGTTTATCCAAAGCAGGCAGGGTTGAAAATGACTGAGGGACACAATGCTAAAACATCCGACTCTTCCGTCTCAGACGTTTGGTGAACATTCTGTCCAAACATGGCATTTCATAAGTGTCTACTGGACATTTCTTCAAAAGAAGAAATGGAAGATAAAATTATTTGGCTTAGGATTGTAAATGTGCAGTACTTGAACACAGGTCAGAAACATCTTTTGCATTCCCATCAGTATTATAGATAGGTAGAAATGTGGGGAAATTTGTCAGCTGGCTGCCCTACTAACCTGCCTTTGTGTGCTAGGCGGGTTGTTCTGGACCCATTGCCCAGTTTGGGCAGGAGCTTGGCCTTCCCTTCCCTGCCTCATCCAGCAGCCAGCCACTCGGATGAGGAGACAGGATGGGGGGGCTGCCAGAGAAGGTAAGGAAGGGAAGTGGGGCAGCTGGGCCATCGTGACCCCAGGGTCTCATGAATTTCTCTAATTCAAGCTGAATTAATTTGTGCCCATCTCTAATCTGGATACTTTAAGGGAACGTGTTGGATCAGTTCTCTGCCAAATTGTAGCCCCATGTCTCAGATTCCTGTTCACAAGCTACATGAAACATGCCAACGCTCATTATGGCAACTCTGGCGTCATATAGTTCAGTGGTCTTTTTTCAATGTGGAGTAATGGTGTAAGAGTATGGGCCATGCATCTTAACACTCCTTGCTGAAGACTTGGATTTGAATCTAGAGCCTTGTGCCTTCAGATGTTACTGTCGAAACAACAAAAACCAACACAAATGTCATTGAATGTAAAGCAAAAACAAAATGTACTGTTTATATACTGCTCAATAGTGCTTAAAGCTCTCCCTGGACTGTTTACAATTTAATTATACAGGCTACATATTACCACCACTACCACCAAGGGAGCTGAATATTTAATTTATCAACCTCAGACAATGGAATCCTAAGCCTTGCGTTGTGAGCTGAGTCTTCACTGCAGTACTACAGTTTAACCACTATGCCATGAGGCAATGTCCAATATATTCAATATGTATTTTTTAGAAAATAAAAGTAAAATAAATAATTCAAGATTATTATCTGAAAATTGTCTAGTAAACAAATCATCTCACATAAGCATATTTTATTTATTTATTCCCTCTTTTTGGTGATGGAATAAATGCGGAGACATTTAAATGTCTCTTTATTAGTATTTAACACAAATAAAGGGATCCCAATAGCAAACATCAATTAATTGTTGATTTATGCAGTAGGACAGAAAACAAAATCCACAAATGTAATTAAGTGTTAACCTTCATGGTATTTTCAAGTGACTCTGCAAAATATGAGTATCTCTATATGTGATGGTAACAGTCAAATTTACACATCTGAGCTCCTGTTCAAATTTCTAAAAGGGGGTCAATATAATAATATATAATATAATATAATATAATATAATAATATAATATAATATAATATAATATAATATATAATATAATATAATATAATATAATAAATATTATATATTATATATATATTATATAATATTTGGTTTTTGTCATGGCTACACGGCTCCTCAACTTGTTTTGCTCCTATATAATAAAGTATACCAGCTTCTAGTTATCATAAACTTTCACATCTGCTTTCTGCCTATTTAAATGGAAAGCTCAAAAGCAGAAAAACTAAACATTCATCCATTCATTTGATAGTCCTTTGGAGCTGTAATGTTCAGCATATTCCCTATTGCAATCATGTTAAACCGTAGGCAGGATGAACGTACTGTTGTAAGTAAAGCATTAAGGCTCCATAAATCTCTAGTAGCAGAAGGTCACTGTCAGTACAGTATGGATGCTCTGAATTAAAAGGCTCAGCAAGAGGGCAGCACAAAACAGCATATATTTTAAATCAACCATACTGTTACTAAGTAATAATACACAGAAAGCTAAATGAGGGTTTTAAAATATATTCTGTTCTCCAAATTACTTTTTGAAAAACCATTTACAACACTGTAAACATTTTGTACATTGGGAATTTTAATTAAAATTACTTGCTTCTTCTAAAAAAAGATACAGTGTGTTGGAAACACAAGCAAGGAAAAAGAACCATATGTAAGTTGGTATAGGGAAGAGTGGTTTCATACAAAATTCATTTCTATGCCATTTTACAATCTGGCAATCCAATGTTCTATGGACTAAAATTCTTCAGTCTAATGTGCAATATATTTCATTGTTCTGGTCAGGCTGATACAAGTACCATGCGTTGCCTGAAACCTCCACTAGAGAGCTTAAAACATGCCACTTGAAAACAGAAAGCAACTCCAAAGTTGTGATAAATTGGGACACAGAATAATACTGGACAAAAGCAAAGGAACCTGGGATATGACAAAGACATGCCATTATGTTTCATTTCATGTTGCACTTCTCGAAGATCTTTACTTTTCATCAACTTTCTTTTTATTTTTCTTTAGCTGCTGCCCAAGTTATACATCATTGCCTGCAAAACCTACTACCTATAGCTGTAAACTAAGAAATTGCGGAACCACATTCTCTTCATTTAAAAGGTCAGAAAATAAGTGTTAAGTCCATGTATATGCCAAGTCTCGCTTCAAAAAAGACCAAGAAGAGATCCAACTGTTTCTTCCAGCTTTTCCTTATTCATTTCAGTTACTACAGCCTCCTTTGTTTATTCCAGCAATGTTCTGGTTATCCTATTGCATCAGCAGAGCAACCCCTGAGCTTTCTTACCAGCACTTTCACATGGGTTGTCCGCCATGTGCTTGCCATGCCTTGGTTGAGCAACTGATTGTGTACTTGTCCATGTGAGGAACGGTCTCCAAAACATTCTCATGTGTTTGTCCTTAAGCCCATTTTTCTGGCTATAGAAGACTGGCTTAGGTTACAATTTTCTTTTTTAAAAAATTTAAGGCACCACAAGCCATATTTAAAAACTAGATAGTTGCGAGTTCTCAAATGTCAGCCATTTGTATTTGCCTTTATCCATTGTACCATTTTAATCACCATATCTCTTCTTTCTTCTTTTTTTGATGTCATTTCTTTCCAGATCATACTTACTTTTTCTCTCTGAATGTGTTCAAGTGTACTGTTAAGAAAGCTTTGGATCTAAAACAAAATATATATATATATATAAAGTTAGTTTGCAAGCAGTATCCAAAGCTATGCTTTTTCAGTAATCAGCTAAGATTCTGCATAGATCTTGCTGTTTTATAGAAAGGTAGCCCTGAGAAGTAACACAGTAACTGATTTTATAAATTCACAAGAGCAACATACCCTCTAATTTTCATATCCACTGTTCTATGTATGCATGTGAACCCCCCCTTCCCTTGCATTTTCCATCATGACTGAAACAAAAGTGGTCTTGACAGATGCCAGAGGGGGAGGGGAACCCTGGGACATGCCTCAGTTAGAGAGAACCTTGCACACAAGTCTTCCCTATAGTACCCAGGGGCAGCCATTCTCAGTGGGAGCCATACAGCCCACTGTGGGTTCCTGGCACATTTGAAGACAGGGAACAATTCTTCACGGATTGTATTATAAGGTTTGTTATGTGACTTATACAATCTGTATTTGGCCTATACTGCATTTCTTTCATATTGTGCTCATGGCTGTGGTCAAAAAAATCTTGAGGATGACTGCCTGAGGATGATGACTTCTTTTTCTTAGTGTTTGTCCCACTTGGTGGTGGGATCTGCTATTCTTGTTTTGGCCTTCCACATGGCAAGATCATGGGTTTCGGTCTGGGTGAACCAGAGACAACTTCATGTCTTTCTCAAGGGTGTTCATCCAGCGTTGTTTCGGTTGTCCCCTCAGGATCTGTTGACCTCCAGGGTGAGACCCTTTTTGGCTAGGGGTTTCCTAGGACATGTGCATCTAATCATGGAACTGGCTGTCGTGTGTGTGTTAGAGAAAAAGCAGGAAAAGGGGTTTCATAAATTATCTCTTGGCCTAATATGGGGTGAGGGGTGTCACTCTTCTATTCCAGCCATCTATTTTAGAATTCAGTGGATGATGACCTGATTCATATTGAAGGATGTCATACTGAAGAGGAAACAGGTTTGTTTCCATGGCTTCAGAGACTGGGGACTTGAGGCAATGGTTTCAAACTACAGGAAAAGAGATTCCATTTGAACATTAGGAAGAACTTCATGATAGTTAGAGCTGATCGGCAGTGGAATATGCTGCCACAAAGGGTGGTGCTATGATTCTATGATTCCTGTCCTTACTGAACAGGATAGATGCATTCTAAGTAACAAATTTATATAATGAGCCTAGATTCATTACTTTCCATTCCATCTAATTTTTCATATATAGTACAAGATAAGGATCTCTATTTTCTTTACACTTCAAGAACAATCATGTTATTTTATCATGCTCTGGTTCAATTATTCTTCTTACCATTTGGATTTCTGCACCTGTATTGACAGACCTCAGAAAAGCAGTGAAGGCTTCTAACCCAGTCCTGTAACAAAATGTGTTGTGAGATTTTGTTAAGGGAGAAAACATTTTGAGATAGGATGCAACACCTGTTTTCTCCTATTTTAGAATATTTTGGAAGAGTACAATAGAACTAATAAGATGGATTTTCCCACAAAACCTTTCAGGTTTGCTGAGGAATATTTTGTAAAAGTCCAAACATTTTATGTTCAAGGGCTATATTTCTACAGGAGAACCTGGCCATATTGAAAATAGCCAAGACCAAAGTAAAGAGAGGAACCATCTGTCCCTTCTGTCTTCTGCTCTCCTTTCATCATTCATCCAGCTTTTCTCATTCATTCTCCTTCATTCACACATTTATTTACTGTATTTATTTATTTATTATTGGTTTTATACCCCGCCCATCTTCCCTAAGGAACTCTGGGCGGCTTACAAAGCTGATCGAGTCAGCAAATATAAAGAACACAGATACAAAAAACATAAACAACAATGAGTTAAAACATGTGCACCCTGATCAAAACAAATGTAGCTCGGTAAAAAAAAGTCATATTGGTTGAGCTAACTAACAGCAGATGGTGGGATAAAAAAAACAACTTAAAAAAAAACAATTTAAACTTGGTCTCCAAAGGCCTCGCGGAGCAGGATGGTTTTCAAGGCACTGCGAAAGGCCAGCAGGGACTCTGCAGAGCGCACTTCGCTGGGGAGGCTGTTCCACATTGAAGGGGCAGCCACCGAGAAGGCCTGATTGTGAGTTGAGGTTCTTCGGGGCTCTCGGGGGGTGGCGACCCGAAGCGAGTGCGCTCGCGACTGCTGAACTGGTCGGGCCGAAGTTGATCGCTGGGTGATCCGCTCTGCCAGGTAGTCCGGTCCCAAGCCATGGAGGGTTTTATAATCTAAAACCAAGACCTTGAATCTGATCCAGGACGCAACGGGCAACCAATGCAGGCGAGCCAAGACTGGGGTGATGCGGCCATAACGACGCGCACCCACCACCAGTCTGGCCGCCGCATTTTGTACCCGCTGCAGACGCTGGAGGAGAGTCAAGGGCAACCCCATGTAGAGGGCATTGCAGTAGTCCAACCTCTAGATCACCAGCACTTGCACCATGCAGACATTCATTCATAAGAAGCACAAAGACTGATTCCTTCACCTCAAAACCATCATGAACAGAAGCAGTTGTTTACGTCATGTCACTGTTGTCAGGGGAAGGTTAAATTTTCAGTCCCTCCCAAGCATGCCTCATGGAGACCAGTGCCTTCCTGCTGCTTTTAACTGTGTTGAAAATTGGACTGTGTCTGTCAAGACCACAGGTGGGATGACAAGGTTAAAGCCTCTTTTTCCCAGCGATCCAATAAAGACTGCAATCTCCAGTAAATGCGGTGTGAACACAGTAGCTTTTTCCCTGAGGCAAACCAGATGCTGGTTGTTATCGCACAGTTTCCTACCGGATGTTAATTTCTTTCTCTTGTGGTTCTGAGTGCAACTTCGTGCATGCCCCTTCCACAATAACCTTTCCCCCTTCCCATCCCTTGGGGCCTATGACTTGGAGCACATTGAGACCATGTCTGCCACTTCCATGTGAATCTGCTAAAGAGGTTGAGCAGGCAACGCAGGACCCACTGCCATCAGGACCACCAAAACCAAAACAATATTGTTAAAAAGCAATTATTGCCTCACACACACCCCAAAAAAAGAGAAAAAGATAGAGGAGCTTTTTCTGTCTGTAAAAAGAGAATACATTGCTTTTTTCCAGGAAAAAATAGAACTGCTAGAAAGTAAAAGATAAAAAGGAAAATGTTTCCTTTAAGCCTGCACCTATGACTAGATACAATATACATTTCGAGGGCTAACAGTTAGTTTGACTGGGCTGAGAATTTTTAATACTGTATGTTTCATGCCTGATTGTTTCTAAGTTTTATTATCACAAAGGTGCACAGATGTCAAAGCTAGCTAGCAACCAGTGTTGGGAACCTTTCTTTGAGGGGCATGTTTCCTGTGGGAAGTTTCAGTGCAGAGCAAGCTCTCCTGACTTTCACCACATTGCATCCCTAAGAAGGAAGTGACCTTCTGTTTACTCTTCACCTTTGCTTTGAGTCAGGACTAAAAGGCTAAAGGGCACTTTTTCCCTATTTAGAAGCAATGTTTTCATAAAATGCTCCAAACCCTGCTTATTGAACAGTAGATGCAATAAAAAGCCTCTGGGAGGAGCTGAGCAGGTCTTCTTTGTCCTTTTATCTGCACAGAGCTCTCCCCAGCTGGCTGGTGGAAAAGCACCTTGTCTCTGTCTCTTTCCCAGCAAATTCTCACAAACCATTTTCTCACAAAGAAAATCAATACTGCTTAGGAGGGCACATTGATCATGAACAAACTGCTTTCAAATCTCTTAAGCTTCTTAATCAACAAGGACAAATGAGATACAGTCATCCCTGCTATATTGCGGTTCATATACTGCAGTCCCGGCATATTGCAGGACCGCAGTATATGCTCCTGGGGCAAGCTGCATGGGTCTGTCTGGGGCTTCCTGCACTTACTCCAGGTCTTGTGCTGCCCCGAGCAGGCCTCCAATGGGCTTCCCAGGCCTGTTGGAAACCCCAGAAGTGCTTTCCAGCAAACTGGAAGTCACTTCTGAAAAACCGGAAGTGACTTCTGGTTTGCTGGAAAGGACTTCTGGAGCCTCCAAAGGCCTATCAGAGACCCCATAAGTGGTTTCTGGCAAACCAGAAGTGACTTCCGTTTTGTCACAAATGGCTTCTGGGGCCTCCGAGAGGTCCAGGAAACCCATCGGAGGCCTGTTCGGGACAGCGCCATGCCTAAGGTAAGTGTAGGAGACCCCAAACAGCCGCCCCACTCCCGAACCGACTCAGCATCCGCATAATGCAGATTTCCCTTTATTGTGGGTCGGGTCGGGACCCTAACCCCCACAATCAATGGGGGATTACTGTGAATAGAATATAACTAGCTTAAAACTAGACAGACATACCAGTAATGGATAGCTGCTGATAGACAGCAGCTATTGAAAATAACCCTTCTTCCCTGTAACCCACATAGCCTGTATTGTGGGCCATTAGGACACAATATGGAAAGACAAGATGATTTCCAATAGGCAAAGGTGTCAGACGAGAGTGCATTTTATCCCCTATCTGTTCAATCTGCATGCAGAATATATCATTCTGAAAGCCAGACTAGATTCAGACGTAGGAAGAGTTCAAATTGGTGGAAGAAACATCAATAATTGAAGATATGGAGATGACACCATCTTACTGGCAAATGGCAGCAATCACTTGAACCGACTGTTAGGGAAAGTGAAAGAAGCAAGTGCTAAAGTAGGGCTGCACCTGAACATGAAGGCAAGGATCATGGCTACAGAAGAACTACTTATCTTTAACATTGACAATGAAGAAATGGAAATAGTGAAAGACTTTGTATACCTTGATTCAATCATCAACCCAAGTGGAGTCTGCAGCCAAGACATCAGAATATGAGAAGCTTAGAAGGGCAGCAATAAAGGAAGTAGAAGAAAATCATCAAGTGTACGGATGTGTCACTGGAGATACATCCTTACATTTGTGTCTCCAGTGACCAACACCAAAATCATCCACACCGTTACATTCCTAGTCACCACATATGGGTGTGAAAGCTAGACAGTAAAGAAACCTGATAGGAAACAAAACAGATCCATTTGAAATATGGTGCTGGGGAGAGCTTTGGGGAGTGCCAGAAGGGTGAACTTGTGGGTCCTGGAGCACATCAAACCTGAACTATCTCTGGAGGCACATCATGAAAAGGCAGGATTCTCTGGAAAAGACAATCATGTTGGGCAAGTTGGAAGGGAATGGGAAAAGAGGAAGACCAAATATGGGATGAATTGACTCCCTACAATAAACACAGGCTCAAGGTTACATGAGCTGAGCTGTTGAGGACTGGACATTATAGAGATTGTTCATTCATAAGGTTGGCATGAACTGGAAGTGGCTTGATGAGACATTTCATTAACTACTACTATTAGAGATTCACACACACATATTGATCTGTTTTGTCAATCAGGGATAGTTTTTCCTGTTTCCTATGCGTATCAGTTTTAAATTCCATCTGACATGATGATACCCAATTCTATGGTTGAGAAATTTACAGAGTGCTACTCAGCGAATGAAGGTACAAAGGAGGTAATATCACCCAACTCTTTGTGGTCACAAGTTTCCATTCCCCATCCAAAACCAAAAATCTCCTTCATATAGTGGGAGGACTCTCTGAAAAACTATTGTTGTACTATGGGGTTGCATGGGGGGGGGAACAAACTGATAAAAGTTGTCTCCCCTTCACAGGGGGAGGATGTAGGATCATGGGATCTTCTTGAAAATGGATTTAAGTAAATATTGCACTGGATTAAAACCAATGTGCCACATCTACATATGAGCACAAATACTCTTGTTCTACCCCAAACATGACCACTGCAGCATTTAGTCTTTTCTCTAGAAAACATATCCTTGTATGTGTCATTGGGATTCTCTCTCTTACTCTCTTGATAGTCTGTAAGCACAATCACATTGAAAGAACCAACTGCAAACAATTAAAAAAAAACATGTAGTAAAATGGCACCAGATATGCAAGATAACATGCAACTATATCAAGAAGTTGCGTTTCATACCTGTTGTACAAATGTGACCAATTGTCTGTTAAAAATGTCCATGCTATCCAGTGGCCAACCTCATTTCTTGCCACATTTTTAATTATGTCTGCTTCTTGATATTGATATTCTGGAGTGCTAGAATCGTTCAGAGTATACTGCAAGAATCTGCAAATAAATCATTTAAAGTAAAAATAAACATATGAATTAAAATTGTATTTCTAAACTGCTACTAAAAGCTCTTCTATACAAAGCATCAGCTCCAAAATGCACCTGACCGGTCGCCAAAATAGTATTTTTCCTGTCATTTTAAAACCATCGTACAACTAATACAGTGGTACCTTGTATAAAGGAATTAATTCACTCCAAATGAAATTATGTTAAGCAAAATTTCCTTTATACAAATTTCCCATAGGGACGCATTGAAAATGGAGTAATCCCTAATCGTGACCATTTTATGTTGTATAGATTCGCCCCATAGGCAATTCTGTTAAGCAAATTTCCCCTATCTCTGGATTTTTTATGTTGTACAGATTTTATGTTATACAAACCATTTGTTATACGAGGGTCTACTATATTTTTGTTTTGCTTTGTACTGCAGGCCGGAAAGCTTAAAAACAAAAATCTCACCAGAAAGCTCTCATGAAGAAGTTTTCAAATTAAAAATAAAATTGAAATTATGGGACTTTGCCTCTTCTGCTATCTGATTTTCTTTACAGTGGTACCTTGTATAAAGGAATTAATTTGTTCCAAATGAAATTATATTAAGCAAATTTTCCTTTATACAAATTTCCCATAGGAATGCATTGAAAACAGAGTAATACTTAATTGCGACCATTTTTATGTTGTACAGATTTGTATTGTCTCCGGAATTTTTTTGTTGTATAGATTTTATGTTATACAAATTGTTATACAAGGGTTCACTGTAATCTCTTTGCTATGGAATGTCTCCTTTTAGTGCCCTGCTGTGGTGTCCTGCCTCTGTTTACTGCACTTCCTTCCATTTCCTTCCCTTCCCTGTGTCGCCTTTCTTCAACAATTGCCACTGATTTTTCCCCCTCCTCTGCTTCCTAGTTTTCTTCTTCCCTTTTTCACTTTCACCTCTTTTTCTGGAGATAGTGCTATGCAGCTAATAAGCAGAGAGGAGAGCCAAAGGAGGAATGCAGAACAGGCAGCAGAAGGGACAGTAAATAAGCAGAAAGAGAGGAGCAAATTTATTCAAAAACAGAGATGGGCACAAAACAAAAAAACGACATGCTGTTTCGTCATTTCATAAGGTTATGAAATGTTACAAAAAGGAACAAAAGCAAGCATTCCATCATAATGAAACACCATTTTGTGTTTTGGAAATGAAATGTTTTGTCTTCCCTTGTCAGAACATATGCCAATACCATCCTAGGGAATCAGCACAGCAGGCTGGAAAGTGCAATCTTTGTGCAGAGAGGTGGGACCTAGGAATGGATGATGTGCCAGTAAGATATAGCGGTCCATCTGAGAAGAGATGGGCTGTCAGATATATCAGTGCCGAGGATGATTTCATGGTGATTGGGAAAGATGCCATGCAAAAGCATAAGAAATCAAGAGGATACGGTAAGATCTGGCTTCTTTTGCCCATAAACCTTTTCTATATAAATTTAAAGAGAGAGGATCATTAAAGAGATAATATCCAGCCCCTGTGGGTGGATGGGCTACGTGCTACTATTCGGGAAACAAGGACTGAAGGGCAGGCTTTTGAGGAGATTCAAAAGCCTGCTTTTGGATCCTTGCTTTGCCAAAGGATAGCACCCGATTTGCTTGAAAACACCCACCCACGCCATTCAAAAGAAGGTGTTTTAAAATGACCTTCCCAAGCAGCAAGGATCCTTTTATCGTACAGGGTAACCAAGGCAGCCTCTGTACCAAAACCCAGCCTGAAACCCAACTGAAATGCATTTGGAAAATCCATTTCATCCAGCAGTGCCTGGAGTTGCCCAGCCACCACCCGCTACCACCACTTTGCCCAAATAAAGGAGGTTCACCACTAGTCAACAGTTAACCATCGGCCCGGAGTTAAGGTTAGGGTTTTTAAGGAGTGGTTGAACTACCGCCTCTTTCAAGGTGGCAGGGACCACTCCCTCTCTCAAGGAGGCGTTCACAGTCTCCTGGACCCAGGTGTGACCCCCCCTTGGCTAATAAAGTAACTGAGAACACAGGTTAGCCAAAATATAGTTGTAAAGAAGAAGAAAAGGGACACCATCCTTATTCTCATTCTTATCCTCGAATCGCAAAATTAATTAGCTAGCTGTTCATCAAGAGAAAAACTGAATGAAGTACATAATTTTACTGATTATACATTAATATGCTTGTCACATGCTAACATATTTTAATGAACTGGAAAAGTAAGTTAATAAGGTCACCTTTGAAGTAACCATTTCTCATGGGTACAGCTGAGGGCAAATAATATGCTATATTTTTCTTCCCATCCAGTACTGTTCTGCTTATATATATTCCACAAAAACTCCCACTCTTTTTCACCACCCAGCTGAACACCATAGCAACAAATAGTTCTGCTAAAGCAAGCAGGACCCCTGAAACAGAGAACAGGAGTTACAACTTAGCATAGTACAAGGCAATGTTTCACAATGCAAATCAGATACTAAGGTACAAAGCCATGAAATCTGTCATGATACTGATAAAATTCTAAGTAAATTAGATTCCATTTCCTATTAAAGTCAAACAAGCATGGAGGTGAGTCTCTTCTTTACAAGCAGGAGAGAGCATTGGAGGTCATGGTCATATTGTTGAAGCTCCAGAAACATCCTAGAGAATCACGGATGATTAGTACAATTGCACCTTTGTTGTGCCCTACAGCAAGTGACTAGATTCCAGAAATATATGCTGGGCTTTTTGAGGTCTTATCTACAAGCCTGGAAGCCCTGCACTTGACAACTGAGGTACTTCCATAATGCACTGCCCTAGAGGGCAGAAAGGGTCATGGGGCCAAGCAGCTGATTGCCCCCCTCCCACTGCAGGAGCAGGAGCAAGGACCTAGCTCAGGCCTGTCCAAACTTCGGCCCTCCTGATGGTTTGGACCACAACTCCCAGAATTCCAAGCCTGTATATCCAATGCATTCACTTCAGCAATTGCTTCGGAATGAAACCAGCCCAAGACATTTTACTACCTCAACCAAAGGAAATCTCATATATCGTACCAAATACATCTTTCCATGTATGGCAGTAAAAACAGCAATTAAGTAACTTAGTTGCACTTTCACAAGGCTATAAAGCTGGGGTAACCCCCTTGCTCTGCTAAATAGCAGGAGTAACCTTATAACAGTAAGTGATATTATATAGTCGTTTCAATGCCTCTGACTTGACAGAAGTAGAAATATTTAGCATTGTAGGGAAGTTATGTCCTCACCAGTTATCAATGTTTTGCTCACTCCATAAACATACAATAGATAATAATTACCCACGATCGGGAGTTTTCATCCACTTGGTGAAGATTTCAGAAGCCAGGTTTAAACAGTCACGAAGCCGAAACCAACATGTTATTTTAAGGATTTTTTCTACATCATGACTTAGAAGACAGACAAAAATGAAACAAACACTAATAAGAAACATGGTGCATTTCAATAAAGAACTAGTGACAGTTAATGCATCTGTTCCTGGCAAAGTGAACTGCAGCAGTGTACTCAGCAGGCAATTGTTTGCAATGATCTGCTCTGGACTGAATCAAATGCAGGGCTGGTACTCGTTTTTGTGCGCCCTAGGTGAGGGGCAAGGGTGGGGCCGGTGGTGAGTGGGCAGGGTGTTGGTGGGCAGAGGGCGGGGCAGGCCAGGGGCGGGGTGGGGTGGGGGGTAGGGGGCAGGGCGGGGCAGGGCAGCAGGGGGTGGGAGGCAGGGGAATGGCGGGGGATGGCGACGGGCACAGGGAGTGCGGCAATGGGCGCCGGGGCGGCGGGCAGCAATGGGCGGACGGCGACGGGCAGCTGTCAGGCGGTGGGGAGACGGGCGGCGGTGGCCAGCGGCGGGGGGCGGCAGGCTGTCCAGCACCCTCTCTCCATTTTGGCACCCTAGGCAACTGCCTAGTTTGCCTTAATGGAAGCGCCGGCCCTGATCAAATGGAACACCAACAAGAAGAGCAATGAGATTGATTTTGAGCATTCTGATCGTCTTGTTTTCTCCCAAATCCAAGATTCAATTCTACTATTTTATAGATTCACAGTCTCTGTCCCTATGTTTTCATAACTATCCAATTCAACAAGGGACGTTACCCCACATCCACTTTGTACCGCAACAAACTAAAATGTGTAATAAATCTTGCTTCAGTCACGTGGCTTTGTGGCTGTTCCTGTGTCCCCAAGGATGCACTTTATTGTTAGGTAACTTCTGTGACCCTCACAGACAGGCTTCACATCAAAGTGCATTTTGTTTTGTTTTGTCGCTGCACTATTTTTTTAAAAAAAATTAAAAACCCAATAGGTAGGTACAGTATATCAGTATATCGATTTTCATTTGTCATTTGTCAAACTTTTGGATACTTCTTTTTTGGCTTCTTTCTGTGCATAGTGGCTTCTCATATTGTGAATTTACTGCCATGTGGCTGCTCCAAGTGGTGCCACGTATGGCGACGGAACAGTTATGTTGCAGATTAAACGGTACTCCACAGTGCATCTACCGCTTTAACAGCAACAAGGATTCCACCACCCTGAGGCCAGGTACAAGAAAGATGCACTGAGCTGTGCTTCGGGGGATGTGGTCACACCTCTTTTTTTGTTTAAAGCGCAATGGACGTGGGGGAACAATTTTAAGATCCACATCTTAGAGCAGTTTCTAGAGCAACAAAGTGGACATGGGGTAAAGGCCTAGCATGAAGATTATGATACTGAGAAAATGGTAAATAGAAATGGAGCTACAATTCCATGCTCTTAAAAAGATGGATATTATCAGTTCCATCAAATTCCAAATTTAGAATTTAAAAGTATATGTACAGTACCAGTACAAATGGTTGGGTGTAAGATCGTAGAACAGTGAATTGGATATGTGGTTGCCCATTGGCTATCTTGAAGAGAGTGGATGTATCTTTGTACAGTTTCTTAACTGTGACTGTTCATCCCTGGGTGGCCCTGCTAGGAATCCAGCTTTGTAATGGAGTTTTGCCTTCTGATAGCATTGCTCTCAGCTTCACCGGCAAACACAAAACCCCTTCATTGAATAAGGTGTGCATCCAAGAAGGGGATTACCTTGGTCAAGGCCTACTGATTCATATCATAGTGCTATCCTGTCTAAATAAACTTTCTCTATTCTCTATTATAATATTTGTATCCTTAGCTATACATGAGCCTCACCATCATTGGAATGAATAAAAGGCCGTGTATTTGCACTTCCCACATCCAAAGAAATGGATTTTGATCTACTGTACTGGATGATTAGTGGAACTTTAGTCTCATTATATTCAGTTGTTCAAATCCCACATCTTGTCAATCGTTCTTCTTTTTTTTAAATGGAATTGTATCTTTTATATGGCCCAGGCCAGATGACTTATTTTATGATATTTTACTAATTGTATTTATTCAAATTGTTATTATGTTGGTCAATGACTGTAAATAAACTTTACTAATTTACTTGCCTTCTTAAATGAGTCCAGGATACCTGTTTCTTTTTCAAATATATAAGGACTTACTTAATATCATCTTCCTCTACCTCCATATCAAAACGCTGATGAAGGAGGTCTGCACAACGATGGTATATTGGTAGAATTCGTGGTAAGAAATAATTCTTTGGAGAAAAGATAGATACATATTCTTTTAAAATTGCAGTATAATGATAACTTGAACACAGTTCACACAATTCATTAACACTATGTATTTCAACATATGCCTTTGATTTGAAATACAACATTCAAATTTAATCATGGCGGCAGACAGGGAAAAGGGGGCAGGCCCACAAAAATATTCCACTTTTGCCTATCTCTTAACAAGGTGCCTCTTCATTGCACAGTGGGGCAAATCACCAAGCATGTGACTGAGACCTTGGTACCTTGTCAGTTAGCTGTAATCAGGCATGGTAAGTTATATAAACCTTTCTGCACATCACCAGGATTCTGGCCACTGTTGATGTTTCGTATCAGTGATATACAGAATCCTAGTGGTGTGCAGAAAGGTTTGCATATCTTTGGGAGCACAAATGCAGTTTATTCAGCAGTATTAAGATTAAGAGAGAAATATGAGGTTTATTATCAGTTTTTGAATAGAAAATATTAAACTACTTTTTAAAATCTCATCTATAAGCTTTCTTGCTTTCTCCTTACTTAATAGTAACAACTTAATTTTATTTCTATGTACAGAGGTACCTTGGTTTATTAGTAGTACCTTGTTTTCCGAATATTTTGCTTTTCGAGCAATGCTGTGGTTTGTGAGCAATCACAGAGATGCGGCATGGACTGGAAGTGACCTCCGGGCTGCACAGAATGGGCCCAAAATGGCCTTTTGCGCCTTAGTGCCAGGACCCTGCCTGTCACAGAACCTGACTCTGAGGGGTTAAATGGTGAAGAGCTGCTGGAGGAGCCTTGCAGCTCAAGTCAGCAGGCAGCTGCGTCTGATGACTCAGCTGAAAACATATCTTCTCCCCCTAGAAGGGCTATGAGCAGGATTCTGCAAAGACATGCTACCAGGAGAGCTAGGGAAAGGGTCTTTGATGCTAGATGGGGAATCAGGTCGGGAAGCCCTGAGTACTAGCAGGAGCCTTTCCAGAAGTAAGGGTGTGTTCTCTGTTTTGGGATAAAGCTGGTAAGCTCACCTTGAGCTCTCTGTAGGAGCAACGCGTCATTTGAACTTGCAACCACGTTCCTGTCTGTGACCTTGGCTCTGTTTCCTGATTTCGGACTGGTTTCCTGGACCATGGCTTGATCTGTTCCCTTGGGTTTGACGTCTGGTTTCCATGAGATATTCTGGTTTTGACTTGGACTGTTAATTGCTGGGAGTTGGATTCTGTTATTTATCTGGCATTTAATTGTTAGCAACGGACTTGAACTTGCCTGGCATTCCACTAAAGATCTTGGCAAAGGACTGAACCCTGTTTGTGTGTGTGCTCTGTGTGCGGGGCTTGACACTTGGCATGGGCCTGGTGCAGGACAGAAATGACCTCCAGGCACCAGACATGACCTTGGGCCCACCACTGTCCAGCCACAGCCTCCATAGCTCATCCCAAGCCCAGTGCTGCCCAGCCATGGACTCCGTAGGTCGCCCCAAGCCCAGTAATGCCTGGCCATGGCCTCCACAGCAAGAAGGTGGAGGAGCAGGAAGAGGAGAAAGAAGAGGTGAGCCGGGCCAGGAGGGAGGGAGGGAGGAAAGCAAAGTTTCCCACAGAAAGTAATGGAAACTGGGAACCCCAAACAGATCAGGTAAATTTCTGTTATTCCCTATGGGGAAATTTGCTTTCATATACTGTACAAGTATTTTGCTTTACGAGCATGCTTCTGGAGTATGTTATGCTCGTAAACCAAGGTACCACTGTACACAAAAGTGAATGCTATTGTGTTAAATGGAGCCTACTGCCAGATTAAGTGTACAGTCAAGTACAGCCTTAGGCATTTAAGCTAACTTAAGTAGCTAGGATATTAATATTAGTATTCATTTTCTTTATTTTCTATATATATAATAGTTAAATAAATAGTATAGTATAGTATAGTATAGTATAGTATAGTATAGTATAGTATAGTATAGTATAGTATAGTATAGTATAGTATAGTTTGAGTTTTTAATCATCTATATTATATTGTAAGCTCTTTTAGGCTGAGATGCAACTGTTTTTCATTGCAAAGTATTAACATTTGAATATGTTATCTTTTAAAAAGCAGAGAGGGGGGTTAATCAGGTGTAGTCAAGGAACCACAAGGCCATGATTTTCTGTCAATATACCATAAAATAAAGTCCATTATGTGATCAGAAATAGCTTTTCAAGACACATTCAGAAGGAACCCTTTAAATATTTACTAAACTGTAAAATGTGAGCACATATCATCAGAATTTGCCCATGCAATTTTCATTTAATAAACAGGTTTGTCACCAACACTAGCTGTATACAAGCAGAACAGAAACAGCTGGAGGAATGGATTTCTCCACTCCTCCCCTTTGTGGGACCATCCATAATCCAGATCCACTCTGGCCACTTAAGGTGATTCAGGGGAAAATCCTGACAGTAGAAATCCCTTTGCAAGTAAATATCTTCCTCAATGATACTGGCTTTAGCCCATCAACTAAGTGTTAAAATGTACGTACCTTCAAAACAGGATATAATTCATAATCACTCAGAATAAGTTCCCAATCATAAGCGTGTAGTTTATTCAACGCTGAACTCCATATGAAGATGTCATCTTCTTTTTCAAGATACTTAGTTAAGTATAGTACACTATCATACGAGGTGTAACCAGACCTGTTTAAAATATATCAAGCAACAGGTACATGCTTCATTTGCCCATAGATCAACAAAGAAGTGAAGGGGGGGACACAAACAAATAAAAATATAATAATAACTGAAATCAAATAGTCTTTTGACAATTTATGTCATAGTTGAGAGTTTCTTTCCGAGATACAGTGACCCCCCGCCTAATGCAGGGGTTAGGGACCCGACCCGACCTGCAATAATTGAAAATCTGCAATATGCGAATGTAGGTTGTGTTGGGCCTGGGGGAGGGGGACTAACTGGGCACTCTTGTACTTACCCCCAGCCTGCCCTGCCCTGAACAGGCCTGTGAGGGCCTTCCCATGCTTCCTAGAGGCCCCAAAACGGGGCACCCTGCGAACTGGAAATGACTTCTGGTTGGCCAAAATCATTTCTGAGGCCTCTGACAAGTCTAGAAAGGCGCTTTGCTCCTTACCCCAGGGAGCCTTTTTTCATATACTATGGCCCCACAATATAGCAGGACCGCAGCATATGAATTGTGAAAGGGGGGGGACCACTGTATATGCTTTCTGCCTTGAGCTGGGCCATTTTCAAACTAAATGCCACCTCTAACAGAGATCAAATTTTCTGAGTCTGAGCACACAGTATAGATTTATAGCTGGTTCACTCAGCTGAGCTTTCTTTAAGTGTTAAGAACATAATGCAGTATAAGGCAGATTTAGTATCTCACGTATCTTACACCGAACACAGTTTTCACACCAACAACATGATACTGTTTACCACCTCCGTTAGATCAAACAAACCAGCAATATTTGCTACAGAAAATTTGAGCATTCTTCACATCTCTTTCTACATGTCCTATAACCGGAAGAGGTTTGGCACCAGTCTGGCAACAGCCCTTAAGGAGATATTAGTAAACGTGGACAACACAGCGATTTTGCAGATACATGTATCTTACTTTTGCCCACTCATTCCTGAAATAACGACAGGACACAGGTAACTGGTTTAACTAAGGCCAAACCTTAATTAAACATTTAAAATGTACCACCCAATTCAAGCAGAGATGCCTACTGTAGTGCAGAAACCTGGGTCAGGATACTGAGGGTCCTTCCTGATCTCATCTCCTGTCCTGACACAGGTGATTCTGAACCCCTTGATCTGTGCTGTCATAAAGTCCATTTCCCACCTACAAACGTCAGGTGCTCCTCCTAGGCCACGGCTTTCTCATACCTTGTGGCCTTAAGCAAACAAGAGACAGAGGCACCCCCCCCCCCGCACAATGGCAGCAATGGAATGTCATGATCCACACTCCACCTATCACAGTGCCTCTTTGGATCTAACCACTGTTCCCCTCTTCCCATTACCCACCAGCAGTGACCTACTTAAAACAGCCCACCCATTATTTGCTCTCAGTGTGCCTCCACAGAGCCAAACCTTTTCCCCTCAAGGTACATGATGTATTCCTCAGATATTTATGTGCCACCAAGTCAAAACTGACTTATAAGAGACCTTAACAGGGCTTTCAAGGTAAAGTGAGATACAGTATTTCAGTATATATATTTTTCAGTTCCATTCCCTCAGTGAATAGGGATTTGAACCCTGGTCTCCCACATTGTTATCTGCCACTCAGATAGTTCCTGCACTGTATATTTGAAAAATGGAGGTCCTTATTAAATCATATTCTAAATTTCATGGCTTCTTTGATTATTGTTTTAGCTCTTGGGATGTCACCTCGCTTTTGTATTTTCTCTCAAAAGTAGCAGCTAGTGATGCTTACAATTATTGTTCCTGCCTCATCTCTTCTGGTTGAAAAGTCAGTGAAACAATGCTACCATTAGTTACATCTGAGAAACAAAGACATATCATTAGATCCAGAATTCTCTTGGAGATATTTGTTTTCTAAATTCCCTAACATAAAACACTTTGACACAAACTCACAGAAGAAAAATCCACTCACTGAATGGTAGCCTTCTTTATGACACTTCTAGGCTTACCCATTTCCATTTACAAATGATAGAGCTAAGTGTGCTGCATATATATTGACTCATTGTGCTTAAAGCACTCTCTGAGAGGTTTACAAGTAATTATGCAGGCTACACGTTGCCTCCCCCCCACCCCCCACCCCCCACCCCGCAAGCTCATTTTACCAACTCCAGAAGGATAGAAGGCTGGGTGAATCCCAGGTCATGAGCACAGTTGCAGCTGCAGTGTGTGTGTGTGTGTTGTGTTGTTACAGTCGCAACCTACTCTTCGTGACTCCATGTCCATGGAGTTTTCTTGGCAGGAATACTGGAGTGGTTTGCCAGTTCCTACTCCAGGCACCTACAACACCTGGTATTCCCTGGTGGTCTCCCATCCAAGTACTAACCAGGGCCGACCCTGCTTAGCTTCCGAAATCAGGCGAGATCGGATGTGCTTAGGGCATCTAGGCAGCTCTCTGCAGCTGCAGTAAAGCAGTTTAACCACTGCGCCATGAGGCTCTTTTAAGCAGAGTGGCCAAGCCACATTGCTGTGCACTAGGAAAATCTAGTGTGCCTAGACACTCTAAGCACATCTGATCTCACCTGATTTCGGAACAGGGTCAGCCCTGGTTAGTACTTGGATGGGAGACCACCAGGGAATACCAGGTGCTGTAGGCGCCTGGAGTAGGAACTGGCAAACCATTCCACTATTCCTGCCAAGAAAACTACATGGACATGGAGTCACGAAGAGTCAGTCATGACTGTAATGACACAGCACAAAGAGAGAGGAAAATCTAGTTTGCTAACACTGGCAAAGAGGAAACACCAGTAGGAACCACTACACAATATTTTGAAAAGGCTGTGTCCAACACTGTTTAAGACAAAGCGGTTTTCATGCTACCAGTGAAACAGCAGTTCCACCTAGAAGGAGGAAAATTCTAGCCCAAGAGGAGCAAGGAACAAGATATACTCACGGCTCAAAGACTTCCAAATAGTGGCACTCCAGTAGGCAATTCATAGGATGAAGAAGTTGAACGGGAAGTAGCATTAGGAAAGGAAGCAGGCTGAGGATGCAGAAGGCGAGCTAGGTGGACTGAGCTCAGAACTGGAGCAGAGAGAGAGCAGCAGCAAGAAAAAGCTACAGAAGAGGCAAGAAGTACTTATTTAGTGTGTGGGTTAAATGTGGGTATGACAACTGTTCATGCTAGGATACCTAGCATGACCAAGACTGCCGTCCTCGGCACACTTAATTTAGGGAGTCAGATCCAAACCTGCTTATACTTGTACTGCAAGACTGTACATATACAATATCCACCAAGGGAATAAATTCTCATTTTTGAGGGACATACTAATGAGAAAGCATATTTTGCTGTAAAGTACAGATTGGTTCCAGTAATAAATGTCAGTGATGCTATGCTAATCATCATTAACTGATTCCATTCATTTTGATGGGCCTTCTCCAAGCTTGATTGAGTCTGACCCTGAGTCATTCATAGAATGGAATCAGCAGAAGAAACATTAATTGGTGTTAGTGTACCTAGATAAAATTCCTAAAGCTAATCATCATAATCAAGAACAAGGCCACAACAATCTAAATGGGTATCATCATGATGTGTCCTTTTCAGTTCAGATTCAAGATATGGAAATGCAGATTACTGTGATCTAAAAGTATGTAAATGGTCTTGAACAATTCACATTCAAGCCAAAACTCTATTTCCACTGGGATGAAAAACATTTCCATCTAAATGTTCATTTAATTCTTCCTCAGATACGCTTCACCACCACATCTGTATTGGGCAAATTCCAGTTGTTAGTCCCAATGAGGATTGACCCACTGAATGAGTAAGAATTATTAAGTCAACACATTGAAGTCTCACTGCCTAAAATACTGTTAACTAGATACATGGGCATAGCTCATTTTGTGCCCCTGTTAGCTGTAATATGCCAAGGTTCAAGTGTTATCCATGAAACATTTCAGCTAGAACATTGCACAATTGAACTGCACAATCTGTTTTACCTGGATGTAACATTTAGAAAAGATGTATCTGCCTAACTTCATGTTGCACAGCAACAAGCAGTATTATAGTCTTTAATTCAATGAGTCTACTCTAATTGGGACTATCAGTTAGATTTAGTCCATCATCAGTATGTCCTTGTGTATTGTACAAGCACTTTATCTGCATAGGCTGTAGAAGCAGAGGCTGGGAGTTTGCTTCCTCCACTGTGATTCCTTGACAGGGGCTGCACTTGATGTCCCATAGGATTCCTTCCACTTCTGCAATGCCAAAAGTAAAGTAGCACACCTGTATCATCTGATTTTCCATCCGTGGATTCCGTTATCCATGGATGATGACCCGCACTGTGAGGGGCACTGGTGGCTGCAGAGGCCGTGTGGCCCAGGGGAGCCCACATAGGACATCAGTGGTGGAGGAGTAGGCTGTGTGTCCTGCAAGCACCTGCCTGCGGAGGCAGGGACTGCATGGCCCATGAGTGCCCACCTGCAACATTGGAGGAGGAGGAGGAGGCCACACGGCCGGTGAGCTCCTACCCACATCATTGGTGGTGGAGGTGGCACAGCCCACCAGGCACCAGCAGTGTGCCTACACCACCCCCCAGCGAGCACAACAATGAGGAGGAGGAAGACACAGCCCGGGCAGCATGAAGAAAGGGTGGCTGGCAAAGCACCACCACTTTTGCCCCCAGCAAGCCACTAACCACCTCTTTTGCTGCTGTCATCCTTAGATAAGAGTGTTCGCTCTTATACACTGATTTCATTATCCACTGGGAGGTCCTGAACCAATCCCCAGCAGATATGGGGGTGATAGTGTATTTATTGTTGTTGCTGCTGCTGCTGCTGCTGCTGTCGTCGTCGTCATCATCATCATCATCATCAATTTTTTTAAAAAATTAAGAGATTAATCTGGGAGGTAAAGAGAATTTCTCATTGTATCAAGTCCTCTAGTCATAATGGGCATAAGTAAGGTTATTCCAAATATCTGTGAGAACAGCAGCAATCTATCAGTTAACTTTCTTGGGCTAATCTGACCATCCAAAATACCTAGAAAATGTGATGTACTCTATCTTAAGATGTCACTGTTAGAGGTTGTGTTGGAAAGAGTATTTTTAAAGAAAAGGAGTCAAATGGAGAGATTATTTAGAGCTCAGTTATAGATGCAGCCAAAGCCACCAGTAACAAATCTGCTTGACACTTACATTTCCACCTCGTAAGCATCTTCCATCAGCTGTAACCTGTTGACAACAGGAATTGCCTGCAGAGAGGATCCATGGGTTTGAGAGATATAGTACAAACCGCTGACTATTAAGCAAAGCACTGCTTGTGTGACAAAATCTTCAAAAGCATCTGCAATATGCAACCCATGCACACTTGAACAACAATGATTTGTAATTGTTCAAAATCAAATGAAGAGAAAGAAATGCATTAAGTATGCCCAACTTGGATTTGGGATATATTCCTTTAGGCACACATTCTTAGCTGTACATGAGCAGTTTAAAATGCAAATATGCACAAAAATATATTGAAGGTAAGTTGGGTTGCTTCTAAGCCTTTCCCTTTTCCATCCATTGTAGCAAACTAGCCCAGATTTTGGCACGACCATGGAAGCAAGTGCAGGCTGTTTTATGAAGGATTATATTTGCATATGGGAGCTGCCTAGATGCCCTAAGCACATCTGATCTTGCCTGCTTTCAGAAACTAAGCAGGGTCGGCCCTGGTCAGTACTTGGATGGGAGACCACCAGGGAATAGCAGGTGCTGTTTTCTTGCCAAGAAAATTCCATGGACATGGAGTCATGAAGGGTCGGTCATGACACAACACACACATACATATTTGCATATTGCTTTCATGTTAGTTCCTCTTATCTGCTAACTTTAAAGTCTATGGGGCACTGTGTGGTGCTGCACTCCTGTTGCTTGCTCTGACTTTATTTTCAAGGATCTTGACCAGGATTGGGCCCTTCTGGATTTCCCCAGTATTTGTTCCACTTTATTGCATGATCAACACAAGTATGCACTACACAGGAAACAAGTCCAAGTTGTCCATTAAGGATATGACTAAAAAAAAAAAACATACAATACCTTACCTGTGGGTCATTTTGAAGCACTGTGGTCAGTCTTCTCCAGTGTTTTTGATCATATCTAACTCTATAGTAACCAGTCATGTTTACATTTAAAATAATCCAATCATATTCTGAATCAGATAGTGCCATTTCAGGAAATATTACTTTAGTAGCATCATAGGTGGAAAAAAAAAGATGATCTAAACTTAGCAGTGTCATTCTGCAAAACTATGTCCATGAGGACAGTGGGCTTGTTTTTAATACCAAATTCTAAAACATAAATGAAAAACAGTGGTTGGTATAAGGCACAACAATACCAAACTCCACCAAGATGACCCCTCCTCCCCAACACTGTGTACTGAATGGGATTATGTTCATATATACCATATATCTTCATGGCATCACTGTCCTTTACTGAGGTGGGAAAGAGATGTGAGGACATTGGCTAATGAAAAAGAGAAGAGTGTCTCCAGATACTTCCAAGGAGTAACTTAGCTAGCAAAAACTTATAAAATGTTTCTATACTATAACTTATATCTCTCCCAAAAATCCTGTTTACTATGAAGATGGATTTGGGAGTAACTAACAGGATTCGTGCCAGGATATAATATTCTTATAATATATTGTAGTAGTAGAATTTATAATTCCTATTCCATAATAAAAAATGTTAAACTCTAGCACATTTTAAATGACAGCTAACATCACATGGTTTTTAAAGAAAAAAACAAAACACATTTTAACAATAAAAATTATACAATCCAATTCAAAATTTAAAAAAAAGAATTTTAATTTTAAAATTTAAACAAAAAAGATAATTAGCAAAAAAGATAATCTGAGTAATCTGTCTACTATAATCGACTGGAATTTTTGTGCATCTCTCATCAGAATCTCATAGAATAACACTACCTTACAATAATACCTAGCTGTGCTATGTGATATGAAATTGGAACCAATTTACTTAAACCCTATTAGGGCTTACAAGATATTTAAGGAGTGGGTTTTACAAGTTCTACTCCCCCAATGAGTTTCCATGGTTGGACAGGAATGTGAACCCAAGGCTCCTGTGTTCTTGTCTGTAATTCTATCCACTAAACTGCACAGGGTACTTATAACACTATAAATCAGGAAGCCAAACCATACTTCTGAAAGAATCCAGGGATATGATATGATGATGTTCCCACCACTCACATATACTATTTAGGTTTGACATTTAAAGAGTATTTTGGCACCTTAAAGTCTAACCAGTTGTATTTGGCATAGACTTGCAAGGAGCAGCCCAGGATGGCCACGGCTAAGGTATCCCAATACTTAATGGGTGTGGAAAAGGGTTGCATAGGTGGGACTTTCAGACACCCCAGGCCATTGTCCATCTAGCAAGCCTATTCAGACCACTGTCCACCTAATAAGCTTCTTGAGTCACTGTCCACCTAATGGCCTATTCAGACCAGGATGGCATGAAACCAATGTGAACTATAAATTGGAAGACTCAGACTGATGAAACTACTTGGATCAGTAGTGAAACATTTCAAACTCTCAAGAAAAGAAGTCCAGTTGCCATCACTCAGATTCCAGAAAACATCACTGAGTATCTTCACAGACAGAAGCCCACATCTTCAGATGCATAACATGTAGTCTCAGTAGACAGACATTTGTACAGTGAAAGTTCGATCTACAGTAAAAATTTTATAAATGTCTGTCTGCACCTATGCACTAGGGTACAGCCTACAAAAGCTAACACCAAGTAACACTCAATAGGCTTTAAGATGCCACAATATTCCTTGTGGGTTTTTTTTTTCCATAACAGACTGACACATCTACCATCACCACTTGGATTATTCATATAAAGAGAAATCTAAGTGGATCTGAAACGGACACACAAGCAATTATACTTCAGACTTGCCCTGGCAAGAGGGTTGCTGCCCTCTGGTGAACATGAAGAGTGATTGGTTTTCTTTCCTATTATGAAATGGCAGAGGTAAGGAGGGATTGTTTAGGTTTTTAATGCAGCAGTTTCTACCTCTATTTCATTCCAAACCCAGAATAGAAAGAAGGCCATCAGATGCTGCTTGGGAACTACAGTTATAAATAAACATTTGAATTTGCATTCATCACTGCATTTGCAACAGTCTACAGGGCAACAGGTCAGAGCATTTACTTGTATATACAGAAAAGGATGCAACCCCTCTGATAGGCACTGGTTAGGCTTTATCATCATGCAGTTTTTCCTCCTCCAAGTTCCAGCCAGCCAGAATGGATACCAATAGTTTTTTAAAAACTTATCAACTTGATTTAAATCATAAATTAAAATTTAAATGGTCAGAAATCCAGTTGTTTTAATTCAAATCCATCCTGCAGCCAACCATGCTTTCTTTCAGTATATTCCCTTCTATTTCACCTTCCTTTCACTTTTTTTTCCAGCAAGACAGTTTTTCCTGGACTTTTTTTTTTGGTGGGATGCAGGAAGCAGCTCCTAAAATTTGTTGTATTAAAGGTTTTTTTTTTTAATTTCTGCACATCATGGAGTTCCCCTGGGCCTGCTGCATATTAATGTTTCTGTTGTGATAACATGAAAAGATGCACCCACATTACAAATAACTTAATAGTAATAATAAATTGTGGGGGGTTAATTTTTAATGAAGATTTACATATTATACATTGCAAACAGTACATGCATCCTTACAGCCAAGGGAAAAATACTTACTGCTACTTTTATCAAGCCATACTAAAGACTGCACGCTTCCATTCTTTATCCAAGAAACAGGAATCACCCACGTGTTACTTAATCAAAAATAAAAATGGATTTTTAAAAAGCTGAATAAGCAAATATTTAAATGCTATCTAGAGCTTTTAGAAATACTTTCATGGAAAACTCTAACTTGCTTAATCCTTGCTTTGAACCACTTCATTGTTTTAAAATTTGCAACCCAAATGTTGACTGCTAAATAAAGTACATTTTAATACAGTGGTGGTCACATACTAGAGTTAACTACTTAGACTCTCAGTTTGGTGTACGCTTGCATTATATTGATTTCATTTGGATTCAAGCTTGGCCAAGATTCTCAACATCAACAATTAATTAAAATATTAACATGGTGATTCTCTCCAATATGAAAAGTCAATGCCATCTATGTTAATGGCAATGCTGATCTTTCTTTGGCTGATGGTATGAAGCTGTGACATAGGCTGATTTTTAAACAACTACATCTCCTTTGGCACAATAATATATTCCATGGATTTCAATAAACTTCATACAAAACTCTTTTTGCAACATTCTTTTGCAACTATCTATATATTCAGTAGCATGGCATAAAGTCAATCCACCTATTCAAGTCATTGCCCAAAACAACTGCACAGATTTCAGAGGAGTGTTCTGATCAGTACTTTTAAAAACTTTTGCCTGAATAAGTACCATGCATGTGAACAATGGCAATGATGTATTAGAGACAGTCCTTGATGGACAACATGCTTTCACATGTGAAAGCAATGGGTGTATTTCCCAACACAGCTACCATCTGTTTGATAGCTGGAAAAAGCATGTGCAGTAGATAGATTCAGGGGTTAAGAACATGTTTTAAGACAAATGCATATTCTAGCTTTTAAGATAAATCAGTATTCTTCCTTCTGCCATGCTTTCCTCTTGCGGAAGGTCCTAATGGGTTGCTTTAGCTCTAAAGCACAGAAACTGGGTAGTTGTATGGCAGAGCTCCCATTCTCAGTTTCAGAAAGTGAGATTTCTGAGCATTACTTGCCTCTGAACAACAGTGATACTTCTAGGTGTGTCAAACTTTCCAAGAGATTCTGAGCCGTCAGCTAAAACCTTAAGGGCTATGGGTACTAAGTGTTATGTCTAATACATATGAAATAACATATGATGCCTTTTTATTAAAAACTAGAACAGATCCTCAGTTTCTAAAGAGAAACAAATACACATTTACAAAAGGAATAGTGCTCTGCTATTAATTCTAGCTCACATACTGTCCGATACCTTTATGACGGAACAAAATTTTCAGCCCAGTTCATCATATGGAAGAACAGAAATTATCCAAGTCTAATCCACATGGCCATTGGCCCATAAGTACCTATACTCATCAGCCGCTGTGATATAGTGGAAATTAAAAACATAATTTCCCTCAAGACTGATGAAGCTGTTTGGATAAGCAGTGAAACCTTTCAGTCTCTCAAGAAAAGAAGTCCAATTGCCATGACTCAACTTCCAGATAATTTCCCTCAAGGATCATGAATCTTTCTTGGGGTCCCTTTTATCATGGAAAACTGTTAGGGTGGTAAGACAAGAGGAACTGTTTTATTTCCAAAAATCAGTTGCTGCAAAATGATTTAACCAACGAAAGTGGTAAATACATTCTCCCATCTCAGAACCCCCAACACCTTCTCTCCAATGAAAGGAATCCCTCATAACCTTTGATGGAAGGAAATACTTAATTCACAAATAGTTACCATTGCTGTTGACAACATCAACCTTTTTAGCAAAAATTGTACAAAAGGATGTACTTGGAGTACAAAGACATGGGGAACCCAGTATAACTTGTGATGAAACAGGGTGTGTGTGCATTGACCAAATATGCTAGCAAAGGAGAACTCTACAATTCTCACAGCTGTGCCAGAATATAAACAACATATCTTTTTAAAAACTATTGTACCAAGTCAGACTTACTTTGTACTGTTTTTAACTTTTGCGGAATAAAATTTCTCCTGACTGAGATTTCCAGTGGAAAAATTGACCGTCAGGAGAGGGAAGCCACTTTGACAAGTCCACGTGTCCATGATAGCCTTTACTGGTGCTGGCAGCTGGACATCATTCTGCTCATCTATTACCTTTGAGAAAGGGTATGGATTAGAACATAAGGCATTTTTTATACTAGGGCGAGTATCTGAAATGACATGAGACAGTACATAAATATGCATCATTTTGGGGCATTTAACTTATCATACAACAGGGGAGATAGATACATTTTGGAAATTGACCTCTATTAGTAAGGTTCTCCTGATCTAGACTGAGTAGCAGCCAAGACTCTGATACAGAAGAAAAGACCAGCAATACAAGTCAAGGGGTCGCTGATCCCAGGTTTGGGTAAGCTATTGCCTATCAACTGGAAGCCCTTCGATACAGTGCCTCTAAGGGGGGGGCTCTTTGTAAACAGCAGCTTCTGAGCTGGGTTCACCTGTGGAGTCTGGCCTTGCACACTGGATGCCTCTAACTCTTTAGGACCTGTATATCAGTACGGTTTGAAAGGCAACAGAGCATTGGACTTCAAATTAAATATTACTTTTGAGACTCCTTTTAGGGGACAGTTATCTGGGAAGATAATAATGCTCATGCACCTTCAAGTCAATTCTGACTGGTGGTGATCCCTTTCAGGGTTTTCCAGAGAGAGTGCTCAGAAGTATCCTGGGATTGTGCAGCATCCCAAAGACCACACATGCTGGCTTTTCTCCCTGGAGTCACAATGGAGAATGGAGCCAGAAACCCAAACCACTGAGATATCCGGCCACAATTTACCTAAAGCCAGCATTTTGTCAGATAACAGTCCTGTATCTTTGCCAGAAAATAAACTGGTTGGAGCTGTTCAAGGTGCTGAAACTCTAGTCTGTCTCAGCCTCCATTTAGAATAAGTACCAAACAATACGTTACTTTTAAACTAACTAAACCTGGGTTGGCTTTGATCAGATGGAGATGGACATTCATTTTGGTACTGGGACAAATGTTGTGTAGTATCTAAAATAATTCTATGTGATGGGAGCCCAAAATTAAGGCAGGGGAAGGCAACATAGCAACAGCAGTTGGAACAAGGACCCTTCGGGGCTCTAAAGAAGACCAGCCCATTAGAGAGGATGAGAGTTATCGGTAGGACATTAGAGTCATCACCAGGTGAGAGAGGCATGTTCCCTAGCATGATACAAGAAGAAGTGAGGAAAGATCTGAGAAGTTGCAAAAACTTGTGTGAGCAGAGGGAACAAAATTAATGGTCATGTTTAAGGACATTTTGTTAGAGCTCAAATAGATGCTTTTCCATTGCAGTTAAGACCATGGTGCTCTGTTCTGTGTTTTGTCACTGTTTCTAACATTTATGCATTGCTTTCGCCTTCTCTAGGCTGCTGAGATTGTCAATCTCAGGTGGAGCTTCAAGTAGATTCAAGACTTCTCACTGCAGAGTAAAAGTACTCCTTAGCCTAGCACACTTACAGAAATGCTTGATATCAGATGCAGCCATTCAGTGTAGGCCAGGCATGTCCAAATTTTGGCCCTCCAGATGTTTTGGACCACAACTTCCAGAAGCTTAGATTGCCCATGACAAAGGACCATGGGAGTTGGAGTCCAAAATATCTGGAGGGCCGAAGGTTGGACATGCCTGGTTTAGCCTACAGTCTAATGGAGTTTCTAATGACCCCCATATCAATATATATGCTTTCGATTAACTGTTGATTATCTGGTACACAAAATGCAATCATGACTCAAGCATAAGCACAATGCCAAAGAACCCTTTGCCTATGTAAAGCCCCAAGGTCTTACTTGAAAACATGTCAAGGAAGCTCAGGCCATGTTTAAGCTGAACTCTGTCTACACAACCAGCCACCAAGTCCACAATTAGCCCCTTGTCAGACTCAAGTGTGGGCGCAGTTCTTATAAGTACTAGCAAACCTACTGTAAGATCAAAATACCTTCTGGAATTGGTCCCACAGGTCATCTTGGATGGCATTTGAAAAAGAAAATGAATTCAGGTACAACTGTAACAGAAAAGGGGGGCCATTCATTGTGATGATATATTTCAAAATAACAAAATGAAGACTGAAATCAAATATTCAACATTCTGAATGTAATTGAAAGAATTTTTCTAGACTCACGCGGAGTGCTTTGTAAAACAGTCTTTCAGTGGTAAAGCTGGAAAGCATCCGGATGATTGAAGCCCCCTAAAATAAACATATATTTCTTTTATTTGTTCATTTAAAATATTTCTATCCTGCTTTTCTCCTTAAAAGGACACCAGGCAGATTACATAACTAAAAAGACAATATTTAAAAGCTAATAACGGTAAGTATACAAATATTTTAAAAGAACTTGTCAAGGATTGTACAAAATGGAATTGTCTTATTGCAACAAAACTAAACAAGTAATAGATTAAAGCTGGTAAATAAAAGCAATTCTACAAACATATTTAAAAGCAACTTGAAGCATGAAAGATTAAGACATTAGTTATAGGCATTTTGCAAAAATTGATTATTATACACATTATACAAGATGTCTCCAAAACTGTTCCCTATACTGTTACCTCTTGCAGGCATTAGGTGTAAATATTTAATATTTTAAATATTCTTCTCTTTAGAAGGAATACTCCATGTGGTGTAGTGAACAGAGTGACCAACTAGGACTCAGAAGACCTGGGTTTGCCCAATCATCAAAAATCACAAGGACAAGTTGGAACTGGTCAACCAGCCCCATCCTCATCATAAGCCATCAAGGAACCCTGACTTATCCAGGTAGAGAATAGTCAAGACGTGGTTTGCCATTCCCTTCTTCTGGGAGCACCCAAGGCCACACAGTCTGGTTCGATTTTCAAGAGGCACAGAAGGGAATTGAACTCGCAGCCTCTGACTCTGCTGCCAGATGCCCAAATCCCTGAGTTATTCAGCCAGCACACAACCTGTAACATCATTCCTTAAATATCCCACGTACCTTGAAAGCCCGAGTAGGGTTGCTAATAGTAATTTTCTGACTTGATAGCACAAGTTCCTGAATTTTGTGGGTCCTGATGCAAATTTTAGTGTAGCATTTTAATGTATTGTATTTATTGTATTTAAATGCTTTTCATTGTTTTAATTTTATTGTAATTTTGGTGTTTTAATTGTCTGAATTGTTTATTTTGATTGTGAGCTACCCAGAGACCTTTGGGTAGTGGGCGGCATGCAAGCTATATTAAATAAATAAATAAATAAATAAATAAATAAATAAAACTCACACATTCTTTAGAAGAAGGCGCATCATTTAGAAAGCAAGCAATATTATATAAGGATGAATTACTTTGGTCTAAGACCGTAAATAAAATAATGATAATAATAAAATACAAGGATTAATGCCAAATATCTTATAAAAGATATGTAAAAAATTAGTTTTAAAAAGGCTCACAGATGGCACCAAGAAAATGTTTTGAATTACCTGTAATTATACATCCAGCATAGAAGTCAAGAATGAAAGGGCTTTTGTTGTGTGCTTTCTGAAATTTGCTCACTGCATCAATCCTCTCTGGAAATCATAATCTCTGTCCTGAAATTCTTTCTGTCTAACTCTTCATATGTAAACACATGGACTGTTTCTTCAGCGGTGAAGAACCCACTGGATTTCCCAGTGCCACTATGAAATCCAACAGTTTCATAGTGCGCATCCATCTCAATGTATACACATGCGCCATTGATAAAAGAGAAGGAGATACAACAGGCAAGATATGTTGAATCAGGATATTTCGCAATGGAGGAAATGGAAAGCATTAACTTGGAGAGGGGTTACTGGTTTTGAAAGGAACATTTGTCTATTAACAATTATTTTCTTTCCACCTGCTGCAACTTGATATGTCAACTCTCTTGAGCTGTCATGATTTACTTCACTCAAATGAGATGATTTGTGTCCTTTTTAAATGTAAAAGCTAACAATTTATGCTATCTTTTTTAAAAATACAGTGGTACCCTGACTAATGAAATTAATTTGTTCTCCAGGTCTTTTTGTTTTATGAAAATTTTGTAACGCAAAGCGTGGTTTTCCATTGAAATGAATTGGAAACCAATTAATCCATTCCAGAGGTTGGATTAATTTATAGCCATCTCCTTTCCCTCGCTGCAGTGCCCATCAGGGGAAGGGAAGTGTTGAATCAGGTGCCCCAAAGCAGAACCCAGCAATGCAGGGAAGCTTTGGGGTACCTGATCCCAGCGGAGGGAAACGAGGTGACCTGCCTGCCATTCACTACCACCACAGGGAGCAAAGTCAGGTAGCAGTGGCAAAAGCAAAGGAGCCAGCTGAAGCAAACCCAGCTGGCGAGAGTGAAGCCTCTGGCCAGTAGGATTGAAGCTGTTTGCTCACTTGCCAGGGGCTTTATTCCCACTGGCCAGGTTTGCTTCACACAGATACCTCCTAAACCACTGCCACATGTCCACCACTCGCTACCACCACGGGGAGCAAAGTGGCTTTTCGTGCTCAAAAACCATAAACCGGGGCACTCCACTGGATATTTTTGCAAACTGAACCTATTTTCTTTCCTTTCTTTTCCTTTCCTTTCCTTTCCTTTCCTTTCCTTTTATTTATTTATTTATTTATTTATTTATTTATTTATTTATTTATGCAAACTGGGGTGTTCATTAACTGGGGTATTACTGTATATATTGAACATTCAACAATGCAATTTTTAAAAAAATTCTCTTTGTGAATTACCTTCTTGTAAGTTACAAAATTAAATAGTTCTTCTATCGCAGCTGTTTCACGGTTTTCATATGTGTCTGATACAGACTGACTTGGCCATGATCCACTATCGAATGTCAGCATAGGGGACACAAGAGTGGAACTAAAATGATAGTC
Source organism: Phrynocephalus versicolor (assembly GCA_023846285.1). NCBI lineage: Eukaryota > Metazoa > Chordata > Lepidosauria > Squamata > Agamidae > Phrynocephalus > Phrynocephalus versicolor. The sequence continues at coordinate 52,214,969 of JAHTLZ010000237.1, forward strand.
CTGAAAATAACAATAAAATATATTATAGAAGGCGTAGAAGAAGAAAGAAAGAGAAGAATGAAAAAGGAAAGAAAAAAGTGAAGAAAGAAGAAGAGAAAAGAAAGAGGAATATAAATGTTCAACCTATCCATTGGGTTGTATACTGTGTATCCTTAATTCATTAATTATTTTTGTTCTCTTTCCATTCCTGTTTAAAAACATCAGTTAGGCAATGTATTTTTACCATGCTCAAGAGAATATGCATATTCTAAAAATCTATCACAGAAGCCCAACATCTAGAAATGACATATCAGAAAACCAGGGTAATGCATAGTCCTTTCACTTTACCATATTGATCATCTCGTCTGCACTAACCTGTTTGGTAACAGTTTTGTTGACCAGCTATTCATGATTCAATTTTCTTCTCCATCTCTGCACAACACACCAAGATGACCAATTCTTGCAATTGCCAAACCCAATGACATTGATGGGGAAACTGTAAGACTCCTCAGAACCTGGACTTACCACCGCATAATTCAAGGCACTGGAAACAAAGCAGCGTTTGGGAAACAAATACAGGTATACGGGGAGAAGTTGTATTCACACCTACCAGTGACACTGTAGGTTCGATGTAGTGTGCACCTAGATATCCAAAGTAAGATGCAAATCCCTCATTAAGCCACAAGTCGTTCCACCATTCCATCGTGACCAGATTTCCAAACCACTTAAAAATAAAGAAAGGGGGGGGTAAGTCTTTGATACTTGCTTTCAGTCTGCCATTCTCATCCACCTGGCTAGAAAGACAGGCTTTACTGACTAGGCAAGCATATTAAAAGCCACACAATACAATATGCCCATACTGGTTTAAAAGGTTTGTTATAAATAATGTCTACTGGTCAGCAGGGATTTAGGGAGACAGAATTTTTAAAGCAATAAAGCACTGCTTTTGAGCTGTTGTTTGCATTTAGTCTCCATGACTATCTGCAGGAAATGTCCTTGAAAAGTAAATTTGTGGAGCTTTGGAGAATTGATATTTGTTGAAAAAAGAGGACAGGGAGACAGAAATGCTTTAGTCTGTGTCCCCTCCCTGACAGCCTCCTCACCTGATGTTCAAGCATCCCTGCAGCTGCTAAAACTGTGCTAATTGAAGTCACAAATTACCCATCACTTTCAGCTTCTACATAACATTTTCTACTTTGCTTACTTAGGTTATGCATTTACATACTTTGGCCTAAATCCAACTGCTAGTCCCACTAGTAGACCCAGTAAATTAATTTCAAGATAGTAGGACAAGACTTGTGCAAATCACAAGGAGTCAGTAGGTCTACTCTAGTAGGAGCTCATAACTGGATTTGTGCCTTTCTCTTCCCACAGTTTACTGTAAAGTGAAGAGTATCGAGACAAGGCTTAGAACAGAGCATGCCTCAAATTTACAAATATTTTCCTCCAAAGATGCCTCAAAATCAGAGGCTTTGACTGTAAGTCTTAGGAAAATGAAAAAGACACACCAATGATTATCAAAGTACAGCCAGCCTCTCCCATTCCCCTCTGAAAATTCATGAAAGAGCTGCCCTTTTTCCTACTAAATGAGAAGAACATTGCATGGAAAAAAAAAATGAAAATTCAACAGACACACCCAAAACAAATGTTTCCACCATGTACCTTCCTGGTAATGAATACATACAAAATAACACTGAAATAAATAAATAGCTATAAAACACAAGTCCCTTCTAGTGCCAAGAAACAGGGTGGTTTTCATAAGAGATACTTATTCACATTACAATGTAATTCTGTAGCTCGGTTGTATGGATAAGTAAAAGTCCCCAATATTTTACCACGTGCCTGGTGTCCTATCTCATGGGCGAGAATTTCACAGAGATCTCTTTTCTTAGCAGTGCTCTTGTCTTGTGGGTGATACAGAAGGTATTCTGCTCGGAAAGTTATTAGCCCCCAGTTTTCCATACCACCAAAAGTGAACTGAGGTAGTGCAATCAAATCTGCGGTGAAGTAAGCAGAGGGAGAAAGTAACATGAACACATCCATATCTAACATTCCCTGCTTCCTTTACAAACTTCCAAGCAGGGGTGATTGGCAACTAGATGAGGGTGAGACTCCCTCCACCACTTGGTCCACAAGGTCCATCTAGTCCCGTGATGTTCAGTAGGCAACAATAACATTAGAAGAGAGGTTCTCTCTGTCTGATTATGCCATTTTCCCATATTTTTGTACTGCAGATGTGTGTGTGTGTGTGTGTGTGTGTGTGTGTGTGTGTCTGTCTGTCTGTCTGTCTGTCTGTCTGTTTGTCTGTCTGTCTGTTGCGTCATTACAGTCGTGACCGACTCTTCGTGACTCCATGTCCATGGAGTTTTCTTGGCAGGAATACTGGAGTGGTTTGCCAGTTCCTACTCCAGGCGCCTACAGCAGATATATGACTTTAATCTTCCCCTTGTATTAATGGTATGGGTGGTATTAATGGGTGGTATTCTTACATGAAATATAAAAAGAGCTCTGCAGAATGAGGTCAAAGGTCCATCTAGCAGACATGTGTCCAGGCATGGATCCTGTCCTTCCTGCCCTGTCTGTGGCTTTCTTCTGTGTGTGTGTCTGTGTGCGCGTGCGCGTGCGTGCACATGTGTGTGTGCGTGTGCGCGTGCATGTGTGTATACTCCCTATAGCTACCCCCTAGCAAGTGCCTTTCGTTGCCTACTTTCTGCACAACAGTGGTGGTATGTGGCTACTATTGCTAACACTCACTGATTAACATACATTCCACCTGTTCTCTTCTTTTCAAAGCTATTTGGCTATACCATATCATGGGGCAATTAATTTTATTCATCAGTTATTTTATTTTATTTATACAACTTATATGCCACCCACTACCCAAAGGTCTCTGGGCGGCTTACAATTAAAATGAACATTTAAAACATTAAAAAGGTAATGGACAATTAAAAACAATAAAAACATTTAAACACTAAAACACTAAAATTACCACCAGGACCCACAATCTATGTTATGTCAGTTAAAAAACTTCAGAAACAGGAAGGTTTTTAGCTGGCACCTAAATGACATCAGTGTTGGCACCAGGTGGATGTCACTTGGGAGGGCGTTCCATAACCCGGGGGCAGCTGCCGAAAAGCCCCTAGACCTAAAAGCCATCCCTTTCACCTCAGCTACCAGCTAAGGAGAAAAGAACCTTCTGCTGTAAGAAAGGAGTTGCCTATTTTGCCATTTAGATGGCAGTTACTCCCAGCAACCCTGGGCAGCATAGCCAATCACAAGAGCTCGTGAGAACTGCAGTCTGGCAACATTTGGAGAACCTTATTTGTCCACCTTGGTTCCAAAACAGAAGATCAGCACAACCTGTTCCGGACAACACTAATTACATAGAAGCTGGGCATAAACCCCAAAGCGCAATTAACATACTTTTCTGCTGAACTGCAAAACCAGTTATAAGTCACTCTGGAGATCATTTTCATAGAAGAGGAAGATATAACATTTCATCAAACAAAGGCCGGAAACCATACAAAACAACATTTCAAATTATATCCCGCACACACCAAAAAAAATATATCATGTGAATTTTGAAATAATTTAACATGCAAGCAAGCATACCTGTTTTTGGAAGAGGATAACTGATGTTAAATAAATCTTCCATAAATGAAAAAATCCTTCCAGTGACATTTAAGGCATATTTAGTGTATCCTTTTTGAATGTCATCCTTTGAAGCCCAAATGCGTATCTATCAGAATTCACAGAAATTGTGATTTCAAACAGCTGGTGTGAATCTATTTTAGGGTCCACATTCATCTTCAGGATACACGTTCACAATCATCTTCAGGATACAAGGATATGTACTGCTCCGTTACCTTTCTGCTTTAAAAAATACTTCTTAAGAGCCTTATCTGTTGTTGTCTCATCATTACTATGCTTCAGATTAACACATTTTTATTCACTGCATCCAGAACTTCAATTTTCTAATTTGAAACAAATACCCCTATTCTTCCATCCCACTGAAGTTTGTGTTCAGATCAGTACAACACATAAATACGTAAGGTACGTAAGGTAGAGAAGATGCTAGCTGTCTGATGGCATGGTAGCCCTGTTTCACATTTGGTATGCAAGACACCAGTGTTTAAGGCTAACTCCAACATGACAACTACTCCATATATGGCAACTTGGAAGGTTGTTGCATTCTGATTCATTCACAAAATTGTTTTCCATGGCTACAGTGCCCCTGCCACCTGGATCAAATGCCAAAATAACAGTAAATAAAGAAATTAAGTGTACCAAATAAACAACAGAGTTTAAATCAGAGATCAGAGGACAATTCCAATCAGGCAGGACCTACAGGCTCTGGGACCTAAATTCAATTTCTTATCATGTATAGAATAGTCCCACTGAAACAATGGGATTTACATTGGGGTAGACCTTCCACTGAGAGTTGATGCAATCAACTTCACAGCTGCTCTAGCTGGGACAAACAACTGAGTCGATATATAGGTATGATATATTATCATATACTATCCTAACCAGTTTATAAAAGTTTTGGCCGACGAGTCCTAGAATTCCAGTCCTTTAAGGCCACCACACGTGCTGGTTAAAGGATCCTGGAATCTTTCAATGTTCTGCAACAAATTCACTAACAAGTCTTCTTTAAAGGCCGTCAGAAGGCCCAGCTGTTTAATTTAAGCAATGTCTTTTTGATTTGGACTGAGAAAGAGACAGACGGGGAGTTATACATTTATTATGAATTTTAAAAGTTAGTGCGCAGGATCCTATTGCTGATTTATATTTCCATAGGAAATGTGCAAAAGGCCTGATAACAAATTGCTACTCATGAAACAGGTACTGACTATTCCTGGACACATGCACAAGTGAATGAGGGACTCAGACATGAATTGACAATGGGTGATATGGTTTCGAATTTTACACCACCTTCCTTCCTTCCTGATGCTTATGTGCTGACCTATAGATTGTCAGAGCAGATTAAAGTAAACCAAGATACATAGTGTATTAAATAAAACCTTGTCAGGTATGGAATTGTATTCTACTGATAATGTATCTCATAAATTCAACAGCTTATATATTTACCTCATTGCCCCTCTCGGATGTGGTAACATGACCAAGCTTACAGACCACAAAAGCAGTGATATATGTGGACATTTTGGGTGTTGTTTCAAATGTTGTCACAGTCCAGTTAACTGGTGTAGTCACATTCATCAATGCACTCAACATACTCTCATTCATATCTTTATAGTCAGATACATCTATAAGAAACAAGTAAGTTAGATATATATCAAAATCAATCACTCTCTTGAGATGACAGAATTAGTTCAGTATGTGTAAAGGGTGTTTTACTTTTCAGCATTATCTTGCAACATTAATTTCTTACTGTATTTGAAAAACAAGGATAATTTTATTTAAGCTAGAAAATACTATTGTAGTCAAAGTGATGCTGGAATTCGACCATCCATCTCTCCTTCTATAATGACAGAATTTCAGAAGTCAGAGCCACAGAGATCTTCAATATGTGAATTGAAAGGAATGTTCAAAATTGTTCACTCAGATTTTCCAGGTGAATCGTGCACAAAAAGCAAAAGTCTTCTAGTGGAAACCACAGTGCTGGAATTGACACATCCGGTTGACGGAACTCATTTGAACAGCTTGTACTTCCCACTCAAGGATAATGGGACGATAAATAACATGCGTGCTGACCCGTACATTCCCATTCCCTCAACATCAGTCATCAAATCCAAAACAACACTTCCTCCTGACAAATTCAGCTGGTACAGTGCCATGTGAAAAAGTACTCTATTTCCCAAACATGCCTTTTCTAGCTAGCAAAGAATAGATTTATACAGGTACTGCTACTTAAAAGGTTGGCAGGAGTTGGAATTAACAGCAGGAGCTCACTCCGCTGCATGGCACCCAGGATTCGAACAGCTGAGCTGCCAACAGTTTCAGCGCTCTAACCCAATGAGCGGCCACATCACCTCATTTTTTTAAAAAATCCCACAAAGTTGCCTCTTTGTAAGGACTGCACCTCCCCAGTGCCAAGGGAGAACAGGAATGAAGATAAAACAACGGACCAGTAAATAAATAAATAATCAGGGCTGAGCATATTTTTTAGGTATTATGGCCAAGATTCTATTGAACACTGATGAAGCAAAGAAGTCCCACCAGAGTAGTTTAACCCAGTCAGATCCTATCTCTCAATTCCAGCATCAAATATTAGGTACTTGGATGACCAGGCAGCTGAGAGTTTTTTCAAATTTACAGCATCTAGAACAACAAAAATCTGGATTAGCAAAAATTAACGCTATTCCTAGGAACATTCTGTTATTACTCAGTTCCTCTTTCTTTACTTACCTATAGCTGGCATGTTGGAAAGCGCTGTATAGGTTGGATGATGAACAATCCTGATTTTAAAGGTGGCTTTCATAGCAGGGTCATCAAAGCACGGATATACTTTTCTTGCATCTATTGGCTCTAGTTGTGATGCAATTAACCATCTAAGTTAAGAACATGAATTGGATTAAGTGTATTTAACCTCATCCAGTAATGCACATAGAGAGGACCTCCCAAGACATAAAATTGTTATCAGAGATTAGGTTCAGTCTAGAACAGTGATGGAGAAACTTCAGCACACCAGATGTTTTGGAACACAACTCCAGAATTCCAAGCCTGTATTGCCAATGGCAAAGGACTGTGGGACTTGTGGTCTAAAACATCTGGAGTGCTGAAGGTTCACCACTACTGGTCCAGAAGCTCCTTTAAGGCAGAGCTACCAGGTGCTTTAGGTGCCTGGAGTAGGAATTGGCAAACCACTCCAGTATTCCTGCCAAGAAAACTCCATGGACATGGGGTCACAAAGATTCGGTCATGACTGTAATGACACAACACACACACACACCATTGCCAGGAAATGGAGTCAGAGCACCAGATGGCCAATTCTCTGAAGTGTTAAACATGAGAACTAGTTTCACAACTTTTTTGTAACTCCAGCCCCACCTTCTTTGAAGTTATGGTTAGATGCCTTGGAGGCTGGATGCCTTGGGGAAATGACACAAAAAAGTGTGATACTGGTTTGTACTAGTTGCCTGTCTGCAGGTTCCCAAGGGTTACAAGAAGGATAAGCCTTTAATACAGGGGTGGGGAACCTTCAGCCCTCGAGATGTTTTGGGTGGCAATTTCCAGAATTCTGAGCCTATATTGCCAGTGATAAAGGACTTTGGGAGAGTTCAAGGTTCCCCACCCCTGCTTTAAGACAAGGGGGGGGGGGCAAGGCAGAAAAGAAAGAGAGGCAGAGAGCCTCTTTTCCAGCTTGAAGACTAAGGATAGCCTCTCCTAAGTTAGATGCATTCTGGTTTCAAGTAAGACTGGAACCACCCCGAGAGAATCAAGGAAGTTTGACTTAGCTAGGAGCACCATCACTTCAGTCTTGTAGTTTGCCTATAGCTTGTTCTATGCTTTTAACTTTTGTACCTTGAATACAATCTAAAAGCTTAACCATGTTTTTTGCCTTTTATCTTTCATTTTCACCTTTATTTAAAGTTATCTTTTAGAAGAGAATCCTTTTCTGGGGCACTGTTCTTTGCAGAGTATTCCTGGATAAACTAAAACAGCAGCCAGGCCCTTGACCACACTACTTTGTGATTTTTCCACAGGGCCCATGCAGAGTGCAAGACGGGTTTTATATCAATTAAATTAGATTAAATAAGATTAATTGCATCTAGAATAGGGGAATGGTGGCAGCTTTGAGGACCAACAGTTCAGAGGGGCTGTAGGAAGCCAGGACCTGACATTAACTGGCAGTAAATAGGAGTGCAACCCCCCCCCAAAACCCACTGTTCCCTTATAACCCCCTTATGAGTAACAGCATCTGGTGAAAAAGAGGGGGGCATGCCTTTCCCTGGAAAAGGAATTAAATAACAGCATATCAGGTGACGTGTGGAACAACTGGCCAGAATAACTTATTTTCTTTCATCTGCTTTTAGAGAGTCTATCTAACTGAGTCAGGGACAGTCAGCCTTTGTATTCACTGGATCTCCTCTACTCTTCAGGTAACAAATGCTATGATAACATTGCTGCATTTCATACATGACTTTCATGTGACACAATGTATTTTTCAAGGAAATGCATATACAGTATGTTCCTTTGGGCTTTGGGTATCTCCTTACTCAACCACACTCTGTATCAGTACCAGAGAGGATGAGAGAAATGGGCATGTCCTCAAAGCAGCACCTTCCAACCTTGCCCAAACTACGTACCACCTGGAAATTGATGGTCGTCGGCCACATGGGCAACCAACACAGTGGTGGCAGGACATTGTCAATAACCTATGCCCTGAAGACACAATCTGTTTGGCAAAGTTGCAATTCAGGATCTGAAAAGCAGACCCTGCAGTGCAGCAAAAGCAAAAAAAAAAAAAAAAAAAAAAAAGCTAGGAAGATTTTCCAGATATACCTCCCAAGAGTTTAAGGCACTTAAGAGTGTTCAAATAACATGCCTCATTGGGGTGATCACAGTATTGGGTTCCAGCCTTATAGGTGAACAGATTCCTCTACAAATACAGTTTTACTGCTGTGCAGAGCCTGCCGCTAAAATCCCATACTGTATCCCAGTTTTTTGTAGCTCACAAAGCATTAGCCTTATTTTGGGCCACTCTGTACAGAATGTCTCTCCTGGGGGGTTTTCTTCCCAGGGAAAGGAATCTATGGGGGCTGGGGACGGCCCCTCCCTAAACACCATCCCGTTCCCAGCAGAAATGCCAGCGGGAGCTCCTCCAGCCCAAGTGTCAGTAGGGGAACCTAGCAGAGGTTTCTAAGTCTTCAGCTTAAGGTAAGGAAAGGCAGCAGATCACCCCATTCACTGAGGTAAGAACTGCAAGAGCATTTGAAGGGTGGATGCAGGAACAGCTTTATTCCAGCCAAGCCCAAGATGTTGGGTTTGCTCATCTTACCTCTCTCTCATCTGGGCAGGCAGGTGGAGACACCTTCCCTGGAGACCCCTTTGCCGAATGGATGAGTCTTGCTGGCCACATTTGGCTGGCAGACCTAAGGTTCCCTGTTCCTGTTGCACCTTCCCCCACAACACAGACAGGGGAGGACGACATACTGGACCTCCTGTAGACCCCATATACTAGCCTAGTCCAGCCGTCTCCACTTGCCCTGCTGTGTAGATGAGCCCCTAGGCCAGTGGTGGCAAGCCTTCAACACTCCGGATGTTTTGGACCACAACTCCCAGCATTCTGAGCCTATATCACCAATGGCAAAAGACTGTGGGAGTCATGGTCCAAAATACCTGGAGTGCAAAGGTTCATCACCATTGCCCTACACTGTAGACTTGCTTTCCCTCTATTCTAGGCAAAATGTAGCACACATGGGCAGGAGGCCCTTTTCCTGCCAACCATTTAGGCTGAGCAGAAGGCAAAAGGTAGCCAAGCCTGGGCAGCTGATTCTTATTGAGAATAAATGCCCTTTATCTGGAACCCAGGTCGGGTGTTTAAGTTTAATGGCCAATGTTCATTTCCCCCCCCCCCTTGGGCTTCTGAGAATGTTAAATATAAAGACATCCTCATAGCTCAGGCAAAAAATCAAAGAAAAACAAAACAAAACAAAACAAAATACACAAACATGTGGCACCTTAAATTCTAACTTTCATATTTTTAATGTGATGTTTGGTGCACATTTGCACTTCTTTAGACAACCTCACATTAAAATATGAAAGTTGGTCTTTAAGGTGCCACATGTTTGTGTCTTTTGTTTTGTTTTGTTTTGTTTTGTTTTTCCTTAATTTTTGCCTGAAATTCTTGAAAAGACTAACACAGCTACTCTCTCTGAAACCTCATAGCTCAGGGGTTAAGGCACCTGGCTGCCCAGCCAGAGGTGGGGCGTCAGAGTCCTCACTGGGACTCGTTAACTGGGGCTGCTGGACTTGATGATCCAGAGGGGCCCTTGGAGCTCTGCCCTCCTAGGATGATCGTTGAGGGAGGGAGAACGTTGGAGACGTCGCTGGTTCCAGCCCTGCTTCGTCGTTCCCCGGCGGCAGCCTGAGTCCGGACTGCCCTGGCCATCACACTCAGCCACGCACCGGGTTCGCCTCGGGGCCCTTTTTACCCGCCCGGGGGACAGACGCGCCCTACCTGCTCTCGCCCTCGTCCTCATACTGGTTCAGGAAGAGGCCGTGGAGATCGGGCACGGCGTGGACCTTGCCCTGGAAGGCGAAGCGCAGCTGGTAGAGGGCTCCGGCGGTCAGGTTTTCGCGCAGCTCCAGCACCACGTAGTGGTTCTCAGGCTCCTGCCACAGCTCGGCCAGGGGGATGAGGCGGGGGCGGGGGCGGCTGCTATTGCCCCCGGGGGGCCCGCCCGGGTCCTCCTGCTCTTCCAGGGGTCCCCAGACGGCGGCGCTCCGGAAGGCCAGCTCGTGGCCGTGCAGCAGCACTGCGGCCGTCTCCTGGCGGCAGCGCACGGTGATGTTCACCTGGCCGGCGTGCGCGCGTGGCTCGGGCAGCCCCGGCGCCAGGGGCGGCCACAGCAGCAGCGAGTAGTGCAGCGGGACCAGGTGGGGCGGCAGGCGCCGGTGGCCCCAGGGGCCTGGCGGCCTAGTGGGAACACTGGTGGTGTTGGCGCAGGGGCCAGGAGGGCCGGCGGGCCCCGGGCGCAGCCTCTCGCTCTCCAGCTGGCGCGCACAGCGCCCGTAGAGGATGCCCAGCACCAGCAGCGCCAAGAGCAGGGCGGCCACCAGCAGGGTCAGGCAGATGCCCGACTTCCTGCCCAAGTAGCAGCCCGAGCGCAGATGGGCGCTCATCTTGACGCCCCGCTTGCTCTGGTCCTCATTTTAACGCCCTGGCGCGTTTTGAGGGGGAGGCTGCGCCCGAAGACGGCGGCTGGGTGTGTATCTGGGGACGTGGAGTCCCTCCTCCGCCGAGGAGGAGAAGAAGAGGGTGAGGTCAGGGTCACCTCGGATGGAGAAGGTAGCGCCTGGCTACAAAAGAGTAGCGCAGGGTCTGCAGGAGCCCCTGCGGCTAAAGCTCCCCAGCCAAGCCGACGTCAGACAAAGGGTTGACCAGAACTCGGTGGAGCCCCCGCCCCGCCCGTCTGTTCCAGTCCATCCATCCTTTCTTCTTTTTCCCGGCTCTTCTCTTTGGCCTCCCATCGGATCCAGAGCCAGCTAAGGGGGAGCGAAGGACCTCGCACGCCCCCCTTTTCCCTCGTTCCGTCAGCGCCTCCGCCGGGGTCGCCGTCGTGCTGGAGCCCCGCTACCAAGAAGCCAACGGCAGGCGCGGAAGGCAAGGAGCAGCTGAGGTTTGCAAAGGGTCGCCTCGGCGCCTTCCTAGAGAGATCTTCCGCCTCTGCGCCTTTCGAGGGACGCAATTTAGTGTAGGAAGCATGTGGGAGTCCAGCAGCTGACGTCTTGCCCAGAGAAAGACGTCCAACGTGGGAGGCGGCTTCCTCACTCTCCCAAAGCATAGTGGTGCTTTGATTCGGATTCATGCTACTATACATGTCACTAGGATTCCCCAGGCCACACTTGGAGGAAATGAAGTGGTGCTTCATTTTTAATTGGACTCAGCTCCCTGCAAAGCTGGGAGTGAACATAAGACCATAACATAAGAACATAAGAAGAGCCATGCTGGATCAGGCCAAAGGCCCATCTAGACCAGGCTTCCTGTATCTCACAGTGGCCCCACCAGATGTATCTGGGAGTGCAGGAGACTAGATATCTGTCTCCTGATACCACTCCCCTGCATCTGGCCCTTGAAGTACCCTGGTTTTAAGCCTGGAGATTACACAGCTCCCTCATGGTTTGTAACCCATGATGGACTTCTCCTCCAGGAATCTGTCCAATCCTCTTTTGAAGGCATCCAGGCTAGATGCCATCACCACCTCTTGTGGCAGGGAGTTCCACAGACTAACAACACGCTGGGTAAAAAAATATTTTCTTTTTGTCTGTTCTCACTCTCCCAACCCACAGTTTGAGTGGATGTCCCCTAGAGTGGATTCCCCATTACCTCTCAAATTCTTTCCAAAGATGCTTTAAGGTTGAGGACCTGTGCCTTGCTCCTGGTAGCATCCTTGAAACAAGGTACTGTACAGTAATTGGTATTGAGAATCACATCGCACATGATTTATTTATCTACTGCCTATACAACTCATGGTAAGTTACCTTTGACCAGTGCAAGGTGTACACCACTGAAAATTTGGGGTAAAGCACCTCTGCTCTTACTGCAAAACAGTGAGGTCCTGATGGAGAAAAGAAAATCGCTGTGGGCAATGCCAACCTGGAGGCAAAGGCAGCTGTACTGGGGAACCGATTTTAATAACCCTTCCCTCTTTGCAGCACTTTTCTGCAACTGCATCTCAACACCTCTATCCAACCACATTCCAAGTATAATATGTGAAGCACCATAATTGGAATTTGCACAAGACAGAAGTGAAATGAGTGAAAATGTTGACGTGTGTTGGGGAAGGGGGTCTCGGATGAACGGGGCTCTAATTAGAATGGAGAATAAAATAACTGCACTAGAAAGCCAAGATTAATTTACTGTTTTTAAAATAAACAAGCAAACAAACAAACACACACACACACACACACAAATTCAGCATTTTGTCTAATGCCCTTAAATTATACAGCAAACAAATACTTTGAAGAGAAAGGGAGTAGAAAAACCAAGATAAGTGTTTGCAGGGTGGTGCAAATAAATCAACAAGTAGCATGTCTTCATGTCAGTGTGAAGTTTAACCCACTACTGAAACCCTGAACCTTTTATTTCAAAGGGTGTGGCCTGAGTGTTCTGTCATACTGTATGTCCTCCTCCAGTGAACTCACAAGAGTAGACCTGCTCTCTTCCCCTTCCCTCAATAAGCCTGTGAGGTGCATATTTGAAATTGAGAGAGAGAGAGAGAGAGAGAGAGAGAGAGAGAGAGAGAGAGAGAGA
>JAHTLZ010000237.1:52227897-52288833 GCA_023846285.1 Phrynocephalus versicolor
AGAGAGAGAGAGAGAGAGAGAGAGAGAGAGAGAGAGAGAGAGAGAGAACAGGATAGGATCACCCAGTCAGTTTCACAATTCAGACGATAGCCTCAATCTCCCAGTGGCCAGTCCAACACTGGAGCCAATACACAACCCCTTGCTCTCAGTATATCCCATCTTTCCTCGAAGGAATTCAAGCTGGCATACATTATTCCTGTACTGGCTTATGAAATGGAGTATATTGGGGCCAATATGACAACATGATTGAGTCTTGCTCAAGTCTCAGGCATATTACCAAATACTTGTTAGGATTTCAACAGTGTTTGCTGGCCAGATCACATTTTTGCATTGTTTTTTGCAAGAAATATAAAGAAGGTTTCCTGAAACCAATTTACAGAACCACAAATATTTCAGATAAATACATTGTGCCAGACTGCAAAATACGGCTAAATGTCAAAACTAGCGAGAGATCCTTGGGGCCCTTTCTGGCAGAACACCCAGCATTAGTCATCTTGGTACTTGAGATTGACTGCTAGCTGAATGTTGCCTAGTTGCTGTTTCTCCGTTTACTTCAGTGGAACATGACTAATTTTTATTGTGTAAAGAGCACATGCTTTTTCTTCATGTTTCTGTTCCACAGATGTGAGGATTCCAGCCTCATCTGTAGAACTCTGGTTGTTTTCTGAATCTTGTATGTTTCTCTGATAGACATTCAGCAAAGCAAGCAAAACTGTTTTAGTACCTCCAAGTTCAACGGTCTGTAATGCAAGAAGTAGAATTTCAGAATTCTCTCTTTGTGGAACCGCAGTTTATTATTGTCATCTGCTCTTGGGTCTTACCATGAAACAATTCTTCACTCAAAGAAAGAGCAAACTACAGAAAATTACTTTCTGTGCTACAGCCCCCAAAATCCCAGCTGAGAAATACTGGAATACAGAGTATAAATGAGTAACTTCCATAAATTCTGTAAACTTTTCTAGATCCTTTATATAACCCAGTTTAACACTTATCAGACATATATCACAAAAACAAATCCTTCAGATTCGCAGTGAATTGGACTCCACCATTGGTGCAGAATCAAGCGATGTGTCCAGTGTGCCATGATTAGGTCCAGTGTTATTGGATGAGTTTCAATTGTTGAGACCTAAGAATGTGGACAGCGTGCTTGGATCTGTTTGCTCTACCACCACGTTGCTCAAACCCTGCCCTTCTTGGCTAATTGAAAGATCTGCCAGCGGGGGGGGGGGCACACCTGGGTCCAGGAGGTCATGAACACCTCTTTAAGAGAGGGAGTGGTCCCTTCCACCTTGAAAGAGGTGGTGATTAGACCACTCCTCAAAAAACCTAACCTGGACCCAAAGCTAGTGGTTAACTACAGACCAGTAGCAAAGCTCCCTTATTTGGGCAACGTGTTGGAGTGGGTGGTGGCCAGACAACTCCAGACACTGCTGGATGAAAAAGATTTTCTGGAGCCATTTCAATAGGGTTTTAGGGCGGGTTTTGGTACAGAGACTGGTTTGGTCTCCCTGTATGATGACCTCTGCCAGGAGACAGGGGGAATGCAACCCTGCTTATACTCCTGGACCTCTCAGCAACTTTCGACACCATAAGAACATAAGAACATAAGAAGAGCCATGCTGGATCAGGCCAAAGGCCCATCTAGTCCAGCTTCCTGTATCTCACAGCGGCCCCACCAGATGTGTTTGGGAGCGCATGAGACTAGATATCTGTCTCCTGATACCACTCTCCTGCATCTGGAGAGTGGTATCAGAAGGACACCATCAACCATGGTGTCCTTCTGGATAGGCTAGCCAGGTTGGGAGTTGGGGGCACTGCTTTGTCGTGGCTCCACTCCATCCTGGCTGACTATGTCCAGAAGGTGGTGTTGGGAAACAGTTGCTCTGCCCCATGGTGTTCATGTCACAGGGTTCCTCAGGGCTCGATACTGTCCCCCATGCTGTTTAACATCTACATGAAACCACTGGGAGAGATCATCAGGAAATTTGAGCTGAGGAGTCAACAATATGCTGATAATACTCAGCTCTACTGCTCCTTCTCCACCAACCCAGGTGAGGCAGTTTCAGTGCTGAACTTGTGCCTGGGCCAGATAATGGGCTGGATGAAGGTTAATACAGTAATACTTTGTAAGACGAATGCCTCTTAGGACAAAAAAATCATAGTGCCTTATCTGTGGTGGGCCCCACGCTGTGGAATCATCTTCTGAGTGAGCTGCACCTAGTACAGTCCCTGCCCACCTTCAAAAAAGTGCTCAAGACCCTGCTTTTTAGGGAGGCTTTTGGAGACCTTTAATTTATTTCATGTTTTCCCCCCCGCCCCTTGACGCCCCTCTTACAACCTTGTTGTAGCGGCCCCTCTGTGTGCTTCCCCAAACCTCATGGCAGCCCAGCTGCTTCTCCGCAGGGCTGCAGGGAGTGAAGCATGCCACGGCCATCCACTGAGCTGGGTGAGGCAGGCCTTCCAGGAACGGGGATGGTGCAACCCCCTGCCACCCACACAGCTTCTCGATGCTGCAGTTGCCCACAGAGAATGGGGGGGGGGGAGGGACGGTGGCTGCCTGCCTGAGACATTGGGTGGGGGGGGGGGGGAGAAAAGAGGCACCCATGCACCTGCCCAGGACATCAGCATCAGCGGTGGAAGAGGTGCCTGTGCCACCCATCCGGGACATCCACAGCAGCAGAAGAGGCACCCACACCACCCAAGGCAGTGGCAATGAAAGTGGAGCCTGTGCCACCTGCCGGGGAAAATGACAGTGGTGGTCCACTACTGCCCCCAAGTGGGACAAAGTGGTGGTGGGGCCTCACGCCGCAGCGGCAATCCCTTCAGTCTCCTGGTCCCAGGCTTGAGCAGTGGCCAGGTGGTGGGCCTCACACGGAAGCTTCGGAGTGGAGTGGTGGCGGTGCATCATTTAAGGCCTGCAGCCGATTAAGCAGATTAAGTTGGTGGTCGGGTTGCACCCAGAGTCCCATGGGTGTGTCCTCCCAAGTCCCAGTGTCACCCACCCCAACCCCAGGACCCAGTCTGCGAGGCCACCTTTAGATAGCATTCCCATAGGAATTCTCTGGAACAGATTAATTGGTTTTCACTGCTTTCCTATGTTAACTGTGCCTCATAAGACTTTTTTCCCCTACGACGAATGGACCCCTGGAACCAATTAAAAACGTCTTACGAGGTATTACTATAAATTGAAACTCAATCCTGACAAGAGGGCAATATCCCTGTCATGGACAGGGTTGAACTCCCTTTAAGGGACAAGGTCCGCAGCCTGGGGGTGCTCTTGGACCCTGGTCTAACTCTGGTAGCCCAGGTGGACTTGGTGGTCAGGGATGCCTTTCTTCAGCTGTGGAAAATATATCAGCTATGCCCCCACTTGGATGAGCAGAGCCTCATGACAGTTACGCATGCACTGGTAACATCCCATATTGATTACTGCAATGCGCTTTACGTGGGGCAGCCTTTGAAGATGATATAGCAATTGCATCTGGTTCAGAATTGTGTGGCACGGCTGGTGAGTGGTAGGGCTGATTCGGTATAACCTGTATTGGTTACCAGTTGTTCCCTGAGCCCAATTCAAAGTGCTTGTTGTGACATAAAGCCCTAAACGGCTTAGGACCTAGATACTCAAAGAACTGCCTCCTTCCATATGAGCATACCCAGCAGTTTAGATCTAGTCAGGGAATCCTTTTGAAAGAGCCATCCCTCAAGGAGGTGAGAGGGATGGCTTGTAGACATAGGGCCTTTTCGGCAGCTGCTCCAAGACTATGGAACTCCCTCCTGAATGAGATATGCCTGGTGTCGACTGATGACATTTCGGCGCCAGGTAAAAACCTTCTTGTTCCAGAAGTTTTTAAACTTACATTGTGGGTCCTGATAGCAATTTTAGTGTATTATATTCAAATGTTTTAATTGTTTGTTTATTTATTTATTTTTTTGTAAGCCGCCCAGAGACCTTTGGGTAGTGGGCAGCTTATAAGCTGTAAAAATAGATAGATAGATAGATAGATAGATAGATAGATAAATAAATAGATAGATAGATAGATAGATGATAGATAGATAGATGATAGATAGATAGATAGATAGATAGATAGATAGATAGATAGATAGATAGATAGATATATAGATAGATAGATAGATAGATAGATAGATAGATAGATAGATAGATAGATAGATAAGAACCTGGTACAAATTTTGTAGGATCTGATTGACTTGTATTCAGACTAGACTAATGTGTAGACCAGGGAGACAGACCAGATAAAATCACTATACAGTATTGTTTGTTTATATGAAATTTCCTTGAAGAATACATCTGCTTGCTAAAACTAGACAGATTAGAACTAAATAGCCTTTGCAGAAAGACTGGAAAAATTACTTCCTTGAATGGCAACATCAAGAATCTGGCAAAATCAGAGAGTTGTGATAAAGTCAAATTTGTATCTTAAAAAATGGGATTGGGGTGGTTCGTTATAAATTGCCAATGCACCAATATAAATTGCCAATGCAGCATTGTTGGTTCATCAAAATTGCCACGCTGAGTTAGTTATATAGCAAAAGGTTTATTAAAGACAGATAGAGATACAACAGAGAACACATACAGTACAGAGAATAGGTTAGCTTAAGGATCCAAGGCATAGCACAGGCCAGATGGCCCTGCTGTCCTGGACAAAGGAGTAATGGCTTCTGATGATTTTTAGTTTTCATGATCTAAGACTGACGTATTTAGTACGCACACAAGTGCCTTCATGTGCTTGCTCATGTTCTTGGCTTATAGCCATTTGGCCATCAAGGCTAGAATGACCTGACTCTATTTCCCAGTTCAAAGCTGGTTCCTTATTACTGGCTAACCGCCATATGTTGCTCTCCGCAAATTGACACCTCAGCACTGTAAGATAGTGTCAACATGGGCCATCGTGACCTTAGTCTTGTTGGCTTGGCTCCATTCTAGCTAACCACAAAATATTTGCTGATCTTCATAGACTGGCACCCACGGGCTGTTAAGATATCGTGCCAAATCCCAGCTATTATGCCAGGTTTTGCTGGGTCAATCCCAACCCTGTACCCTGTCCGCATATTTGGGTCTGCTTATAATATATTTTGATTTTGCTTATCCTCATCTATCCTTATCAGTTGTAAACTGAAAAAGTAGATTCACAATATTAGAGGAGTATTAGTGGGTATTCAGTGGAATATGAACCAATTACACTGGTACAAGTTTAAGAACATTCTTGTTTACAGATATAAAGAAATATATATGCTGTTATTAAAATACACTTTGTGTTTGACATATGCATTAATGGGAACAGTTCATAATTGGCAGAACAGCCAGTGAAAGCTTTGTTTTCATGATATGCAAAGTCATAGAATCATAGAGTTGGAAGAGACCTCAAGGGTCATCCAGTCCAACCCCCTGCCATGCAGAAACCCCCATCACAGTATTTCCGACAGATGGCCATCCAGCCTCTGCTTAAAAACCTCCAAAGAATGATAATCCACCACCCTTCATGGCAGCATATTCCACTGCCGAACAGCTCTAACCGTCATGAAGTTTTTCCTAATGTTCAAATGGAATCTCATTTCCTGTAGTTTGAAACCATTGCCCCGAGTCCTAGTCTCTGAAGCCATGGAAAACAAACCTGTTCCCTCTTCATATTTCATATGTGCCGAGAGTCTTGTTTCAGATTATATTTTCACATGATTTTGCTTTATGTTTGTGCTAATGGGATTTTTTTTCTTCTTCTCGTATTTGCGTGCTTGTTGTACCTTTGATGTTACCTTTTAATGTTCTAATTCCCTGTTCCTAACTTGAGCAAGTCTTAAATGTTCTGGGCTGTATATTGTCCCTCATTATTGTAAGCTGCCTTGGGTCCTTTTCCAAGGAGAAAGGTGGGGTAAAAATATTCATCACCACCACCACCACCATCATCAACTGCTAAGTCAAGTCTGAATTATGTGGCCCATAAGAAGCAGGGTTAAAACTGCCATGATGAATCAACACTCCTCTGTTTGACCTGAATTAAAAGCATATGGTGGGGAGGAACAGGCAGATGTTTGTGATCTTTTCAGAACTATTTTTCCAGCTGGAAACCTGTTGTTTCAACTCTAGTGATGATCTGCAGAGGAATGTTCGGAAAATCATTATGTATAAACTAAACATTCCAAGCTCTCAAGTTAGTTTAATGTAGACTTAACCAGATGTACATAATATTCTCAATGCAATTGATACAACTTTCAATAACCAGCATCACCTCATGTGAGATGTAGAACCACCAGACTTACTGTTGTAAATGTTGCTGGTTTTCTCACAAAAAGAGACCAGAGATTTGTGCCATACTTTTATCTTTCACGGCTTTTGCTGCTCTTTTCAAAGTGAAGAAAGTGATAAAAAATAGATGAGTATTGCATTTTTTTATTTTGCTTTTGCTTTGGGCAAAAAACATTCTCTCGAGCAGAGGTGTGCAAAGTACCAGAAGTACAGCCTTATAGGTATTGTTCGCCATTAGAGATGGGCACGAAACAAACAATTTTTCGTTTCCATTTCCAATTTTTGTTTTGTTACGTAACGAAATGACAAACGAATTTTGTCTCTAAAATGAAACGAAATGAACAGAAACACTGGAAATTTTGTCGTGCGTTTCGTTTCCGTTACTGCAATATGAGTGAATTGCTTAAAATGCTAAAAAAATAATTAAAAAACAAAATTAATGGTAACAAAATGGTAACGAAACGAACGAAAATGAAACCGATTTTTTGCAAAAATTTGCAAAAAACGGAAACGAACCTTAACAGACCCTCCAAACAACAAACGAAAAGCCATTTTTTTTATTCGTGCCCATCTCTATTCGCCATCATTGGCTATGCTGGCTGAAATGGATGGCTACTGCAGACTAATATCATCTGGAAGGCCACACTTCGATCACTCCTGCTATAGAGCCAGAATGGGCAACATAGGGCTCTCTAGAGGCTGCCGGACTCAACTCCCATCATCCCTCACCATTGGCAATGATGGGAGTTGCAGCCTGATAACTCTTGGATACCTACACATTCCAGTTCCTGCTTCATAACTCCACCCCAACACAAGCAATTTTCAGGGAAACGTAAAAACTGAATGGGAAATCTCACTGCTGTTATTGTTCCAGTATAAAATTTGCAAAAACTATTTCAAGCCAGTCAGCAGTGCTTAATATTTTTTTCCAATTTATTAGATCAACTATTTAGAATTTGTGCATTCCAGACTTTTGACATAACAAGTTAAATTGTGAATAATCCTTTCCCCCAGTACACATATGTATAATATCCCATCTCCTTATCTTATGGTATACTTGACTGCCTGACTGACTGACTGATTGCTCTTTTATATCTCCCCATCCAGCAAACAGCTCCTCTGGGTGGTGCACAAACCAAGCAAACTTACTTACTTACTTACTTACTTACTTACTTACTTACTTACTTACTTACTTACTTACTTACTATATTTTTATACTGCCCACTTGGCAGCAAGGCCACTCTAGGCAGTTTACAACATGTATTGAACAACAATATCAACATAACAAATAAACAGTTTAAAAACATAAGGCTAGCAATAAACATTATAGCACCAAATAATCAAACAAACTAGATTTAAAAAAGAGGTCACATTAGAGGTTTGGGATACTCTCATGATAACAGCAACCTGATATACTTCTGTGCATATCTGGCATTATTTCAGATGCTATGGAGCTACAGCATCTTTTATAATGGCCTGTAAGCCATGTCCCAATGTGTCTACCACCTTTTCCCCAACTCTGTGCATTGAGTGAATTTCTGAAGAGAAGACTGTAAAGCATGTGCCGCTGAACACACAGGAAACTAGGCAGTTTGCTCTTCTGTTTTCATGTTTGGTGTGTACAGGTGAAACTCAAAAAATGAGAATATCATGCAAATGTTTATTTATTTCAGCAAGTCAACTCAAAAGGTGAAACAAATATACGAGATAGACTCATTACATGCAAAGCAAGATATCTCAAGCCTTACTTTAGTATAATGATGATGATTCTGGCATAAAAATGTCCTGCATGCAAGTACTGTAACCTCATTTTTATCTTACTTTGCTTCAAAGTCTATTTAGTGGCTTTATTTATTGTTCACCCCACCTGGCTAGTGCATGCACACTACTCTGGATGGCTTACA
Source organism: Phrynocephalus versicolor (assembly GCA_023846285.1). Lineage (NCBI taxonomy): Eukaryota > Metazoa > Chordata > Lepidosauria > Squamata > Agamidae > Phrynocephalus > Phrynocephalus versicolor. The sequence continues at coordinate 52,236,061 of JAHTLZ010000237.1, forward strand.
AATGGCAAAAAGCTAAACATTACAATAAAGAAACAAAATATAACATAAAATAAAAGATGGCAATCAGCATAAAACATAACAAGATAAAAAAGATAAAATAAGATGGCACTACAAAAATACAGGAACTAAAACCATTAGAGTTGGGTATGGAAGGGAAACTATCAGCTGTAGCCAGTTTTAGAAGCCTTCCTATATAATAAGGTCTTTAACTGCCTATGAAAGGCTATAAGGGAGGGAGTTAGATGAAGCTCCACCAGGAGTTCACTAGAGAAACCATGGGGCCACCATCAAAAAGGTTCTATTGGGCCTGGTGGTATACCAGGCATTGTCTCAAATCCTCTTGCCTAGTTATACAGCATAACATAAATGGTTTAACTTTTGGAGGTGAACTGCCTTATTTTAAGAAGACATTGTAGACATTGTTGCATATTGAGTAGTGTGACTCAGCATGCAATAGATCATGTTAACACTGATTTCTTAACTTGGAGCAATATGCTTTAAGTTGTTATACCATCTGCCTAATCTTGCAAAACACTCTTAAATCAAGGTATTACTGTATCTAAAATACAGATTTTCATGCAATCACAAAACCCAGAAATTGCAATATGTTCACAGTATATCAATATATATGAAGTATCAAGACAGGAAAAAAGCTATTGTTTTGTTTTATTCTTAGGTCCTTGGCACCATTTCAAATAAGCAGAAACACTAAACCAAACAATCTAAGCAGGTGTGTGGTCTTGGCTGGAACTCTCAGATGTTAAATTTAAGTTCTCTTGAGATCTGCTAGTAAGTTTATCTTGATTTATCTTCCAGGCACCTTTTCTTCTCTAGCACAGATGTGAACTGCACAACAAGGAAATCTTAGACCACATTATTCCACCCTTGATAACCATGCTTAACGCTACTGACTAGCAGCTGGATAGTGGTATTTTATCAAGTGCAAATAGCAGATTGTATTCTGTCTTCATTAACTGTGAAAGACAGATGCAGTGAACATATATGTTCATATACTGTATTCCATATCCACAGAATTAGGATAATAACTTGATCATCTGCAAAATAAGAGGCAACATTTCAACTTTGGCATCCCTGCAGATTACCCTGCTCCCTACAGGAAACCCAGTAGTGTTATGGAGCTGTATGAATTATATTTGGCTGTAATTTTAGATCCAAGCAATGGGAAATCAAAAACATACTAAAATACAGTACTCTGAAGAAAATTAAACATTCTGTTTATTCTTTTCTAACCTTATTATTATACCAACATCAAAGAAAAAGAGCAATTCTTACCTACTTCCCCATATAAAAGTTGCATTTTAGCAGAGTTTGGGGAAATCACCTTATGGCCAGTAGCGGTGCTAAGTGTTGTGGTACAACTGAGGAAAAAAGGAGTCAACTCCTGAGTTGGACTGATTGTAAAGTTGCCAGTTGTTGACTCCTCCTCTCAAGCTTCAATGACCCCAGTTTTGAACCAACTGTTTGAACTAGTAAACTGGAAAAAATTAAACACTGCTGGCCTGTTTGGAATAGTTTTTGCAATTCTACAAAAGAAGATGAATGGTTAGCAGTGTGATCACCCATTTCAAAACCAGGTTCTGAGACAGGGAGAAATTTTTAGCTATTGGTCTTAAGAAGTATCATGAGACATTATCTCGTTGTGAGAAAACTAAGTTACTTCAAATGTACTTCATATCATGCTGAATTCATTGCTTTCATTTAAAAGGATCGTGTAGACAATTAAAAATATAATAAAATCAAGTATAAATCCTTGGTATGAGTATTGACAACCCTTCTCTAGTTGGCAGGTGGCTGCTCCACCATCCTCAAAACATGGATGTTCAGATAGACTCTAAAATGTTGTGGCAATTCTTAAGACTTGAGAGGGTACTCAGCACTCCCACTCAGGATACAAACACTCAACAATACGGTTTCTTCAAGCATCTTCTTTCCCGATGGATCTTTTTACAAAAACTAATGTTCACTTTAATTAGAAGTCAATTGGTACAAATCTATGCAACTAAAAGCACCTCCAGTAAAGTGTATTTGTACACATATGTTCATATATATAACAGAGACCACTTGGTAGTGGGGCGGCTAAAATTTTTGTAAATAAAATAAATATATTCACATGTGCACTTATTTCTTCAAAACTCCTCTGCAGGTGAAAGAAATGTTACCAGAAAAAATGTCCCAAATTTAGTATTTCATTCCAGATATATTCAGACATTTTCAATAGTACTCATATTTCAAGACCATTTATTTGATCACCTGCTGATGTTTCCTGCAGCACTTAAAGTAAATATCCCAAAATATGTGATCTAGCATTAAATTGTTCTAGTGTTTGTGATGGAAATTTCAAATGAAAACAATACTGGAAGTATCCAAAAGTATCGCAATGAAACTTATTGCTCAATACCGTTCAACTAAGCCAACTTCGGGTAATGAAGAGAATGTTTCTGTTTACAAGGTTGTGGGGGAGGAAAAAAAGACATTAGGCCATTATACACTAGATATACAGCCAGGAATCTTTATTTGAAACAGGCTTAGAGGCAGTGATGGTTCAGAGAAGTTTTAACCTTGTTTCCAGTCTTATTTAACTCAGAATCTTTCTCTATCTGTTTTTCAAGCAGCTCTAGTTCACATTCCCACCTCCGCATCCACCCACCAATTTTTCAGAACATATTACTACGGTCTTTACTTCAGAACTTGACTAAGCTACACCTCTGCAAATTGAGGATCCAATCCAGCTGTAATGTAATTTAGTCTTGTCCATATTTCAGAAGCTCATGAAGAAAATAATTTGAAGCTGGAAAGTGGCATACCCATGGGAAACCAAAGTTCTCAGGAAATGTGTTGGATTTCTTAGTTGTTATGGTAATAAAACATAAAAATGTTGACAGATTTATGAAACACGTGTGGTCCACAGACATTAATTTCCATTTTCCCTCTCTCACTACTTGACATAATTAGTAAAAAACTGTAAGGCTGATGAGGTGGTAGAGATAGAAGATAATTTTCTGACAACTCTTCAGATAATATGAGCAACCATGAACTCAAAAGGAGAATAATACGACTGATGCCAAATCTAGGCTAAAAACACCATCAATACCTATGGGCTGATACATGCTAGTTTATCCAAAAGATTGCAAATCTTTATAAAACCATTTGTACAATAATGCGAAAGCAAGCTGCATCTTAAAGGAAGTCACAATATCTGGAGAGGATGAAAAGGAAGAAAAAAGGAAGGTATAAAAAACAGACTGAAGCACTGATAAAAACCTGGAACAAGAAGCCAAAAGGACAATTAAGATGATGAAGAAATGTGAGAAAAAATCCAGGAAGGTCAGAGGCTTGAGAGAGAAGATGAATTATTAGGAAAGTTTTGTGTAGAGAGGCTAAGGATATGAGAATGAATGGCTTAAGCTTGCATAACTTTCTATCCTGATTCACTTGGGGAAGAGAAAATCTTATGTGGATCAGGGTGTGAAAAGAAAAGGCAGTGGTGACACACATGTACACTGGATTTTGAATGCTTAGGGAAAATTGTGTGAAATATGCACATCTACACTGACAGATGTAGAGTTCAACTGTTCACTGTGCAGAACTCCTACAGAATGTGGGTCAACCTAACAAAGAACCTGGATCATTTTAAGCACTTACTACAGGCAGTATTGGTTGAGACAGTGGTATACCCATTAAAAGTAAGTAATCTGCAAAGCAATATAAAAGGCATATGCAAGTCCAGTTCCTTTTATTTAAAAAGCAAGAAATAATACAGTTCACTGATATCATGCAGCATACATACAGGGATCTTAAATAACCTGGAAAATGTTATCAGAGCCGTTGCACTAAATACAAAACTTCATTTATACAGAAAACAGTACACAAAGCAAAGAAATATTTTCCATTATCTTGCCAGAAAACTGAATGTTTGCTTCAAATGTGATACACTTTAGAAGGCTATAGGAATCTCATTTTGTAATCACAAATGACTTTCTCTCTTTAAATTCACTAAACAAAAGACAATAAATTATACAAAGACTTATGAAGAATTTCTAGAGTACCTTGATCTTTTATTTAAACAAGAGAGACAAAAATCACATTGATTTGGTAAACATTTCTGTGATCAACTTCTACTTATTTTTACCTGGAATGCACAATCTATTTAAAAGAGGGCAGGTTTGGCACTTTTATACTGATGTCACCAATATTAATATTTCTTGGGATCTCTGGAAGGTTCATATTCTTTACAGCTGACACAGCGCGGGCTGGGGCTCCTGCTAAACCAGCCTGTATTCAGAAGAAAAAGATATACTAAGATACTGAAATTTAAAATCAATCAAATGCTACTAAGATATTTAAATTATAAGACAACAATGCTAAGATTAGAAAAATAAAATGGAATTTTGAATTGGAGTGAAATGGATTATTCTGATGTAGTCAACCCAGAAAGAGAAAACAATTGTCCACACAAATTCTAAAATATGGTTAAAACATGCAATGGCAATTTGATGGGAAAATTAACATGTAATCTGTAAAACAACCAGACGGAAGTTCAAGTTAAGGCTCATGCTGTCCTTGATTGTTACTGTTTCCAGGCACTGCAGCATATATGATATAGAACCTCTTATCAGTTGTCTCACATCTGAAATCAATAAACACTTGATAGTCATCCAGTTTTTGTCAGATTTCTACCACCTCAAATATTAAATACCAATTTACTTACAATTTTAACATTGAAATATTGTAGCTCATATATCCTAGTATTTTTATGAACTGACCTACTGTCAAAGCTATTTTTACAAAGAATGTACTTAATGTCAAAATATGCTGACTGAAACCCTGTTGCTTAGTATAGTAAGGCACATTAGAGTAGGCTCGTTCAATCAAATCCTCCCTGTTTCAATGGGTCTACTCTATTGCAAGTTTCTACACTAAGGAACATAATTTCAACCATTGTTTTAGTGTAATACTTGAGTTTAATACCCCAAGCCATTAGTTTGGGATAGGAATACTAAAGGATTCTAGGGCCAGTGCATCCAAGGTATTTTGTGGTTCACACTTTCTTACAAATATTCTTGAGATCTCAGTGTTTATTAAAATGAATTATTAGCCTTCTGTTTTTAGCAAAATATTTGGAAGGATGTATACATCTTACAGCAGATGATTTCCATGAAGGAATAAAATAAATACATCTCCACTAATTATATCTTAATTTTTGGGAGTGTAAAATATGGCAATTAAGCTACAGTTCTACAAATCTGTTTTGCTCAGAGTCAAACAAATTAGTCGCCCACCTGGCAGATTTTAGAAGTAATTCCATTACACCCTCTAATAAACAATTGTCATTTTAAGTAATACATTCTATGTCATGTTACTGAACTAAATAAAAACATACTGGTTCACTTGCATTTTGGCACTTTAAAATAACACATTCAAAAGCATGCAGGGTTTATGCAGGACTTCTATGTCAAAGAAATTTAGGCATATGCCAAGAGTGTATGTAGAAGCTATTGTGACAAATCTGCTCTTCCCAATGTGCTGCCAACCTTCTACCATTACGGCAAGAGGAGGGAAAATATTTTTCATCCTGTTTTGGTTCTTCATAACCATTTTAAAAACAAACCTCCCACTGCTCCCAATTAGAGGGAAATAAAGTGTGCCAGGTCTAGTGTGTGTATTGTTGTGGATATATGAATTAAATGAGAGTCTTGGGTATGGTGGATCTTCTCCTAACCCATCCTTGCCTTTTTCCCCTCCCCTCCCTAGGATGGAAGAACAACAATTGTGGACCATTCTAGTGCCTCATGGAAACAGGTCCCAAAGATATACCTAATTGTTGCCTGTGATCAGCTCTGAAATGTGTGGTCCAGGCATGGGGGAGCACAACCCAGAATCCCAATTGCCACTAAGAATATTCAAGTAGCTACAGCAACAAACTAACTTTGTTAATTTTAAGGGCCATGTTCCCTGCAATAACCCATTTGTCCAGCCTGGAGAACCTACAACCCATTGCATTGCAATTCTTATACTGTTTTGGAAATTTAGCTTAACATTTATTTATTTATTTATTTATTTATTTATTTATTTATTTATTTATTTATTTATTTATTTGTAGGCTTATATCCCGCCCATCTTTCCTAGTGGGAACTCTGGGCGGCTAACAATGATAAAAATACATAAAACAAGTAGAAAAACCTCCAAGCAATAAAGCGACGGAGGGCAAGATGGCAGCAAATCGGATAGGAGAAAGAGGAAAGTTAAAAAAAAAACTAAGTAACATGGTCACCAAAGGCCTCTTTAAAAAGAAAGGTCTTCAAGGCCTTCTTAAAGGCAGGCAGGGACTCCAGCAGGCGCAGCTCACTGGGAAGATGATTCCAGAGTGAAGGACCCACCACAGAGAAGGCGCGGTTTCGCGTACGCGTTTTCCGCACCTCTCTGGGTGTGGCCACTCTCAGTGAGCGCGCCTGCGACGATCTTGTGGGTCTGGATCCGGATGCCCTCTGGGAGATACGCTCCGCCAGGTACTCTGGTCCCCAGCCGTGGAGGGCTTTGAAAATCAAAACCAAGACCTTGAACCTGATCCGGAAGACAACGGGGAGCCAATGCAGGCGGGCCAGGACTGGGGCGATGTGTTCGTATCTGCGGGCACCCACCACCAGCCTGGTCGCCGCATTTTGCACCCGCTGTAACCTCCGGACCAGGGTCAAGGGCAACCCCACGTAGAGGGCATTGCAATAGTCGATCCTCGAGACCACCAGGGCCTGCACAACTGTCCTCGGGGAGGACTCATCAAGGTACTGACGAATCTGGGCGATCCTGCGGAGATGGAAAAAAGCGGTCCTGGAGACGGCCATCACCTGGGCTTCCAGGGAGAGGGCCGAGTTCAGGACCACGCCCAGATTCCTGGCCCTGTCTGTAGGCTGGAGGGAAATACCCCCCCGACTAGGGAGGGGGCCATTGTACCGAGACAAGGGCACCCCGAAGAACAGAACCTCCGTCTTCTCCGGATTAAGCTTGAGTCAGTTATCTCTGGTCCATTCTAGTACGGCCTCCAGGCACAGATCGAGGGAGCGAACCGCCTCCTCTGCAGATGATGAAAAGGAGACATAGAGCTGCATGTCATCAGCGTACTGATGACAGCGAACTCCAAATCTCCTGATGACCTCCCCCAGCGGCCTCATATAAACATTGAACAGCACGGGAGAGATTGCCGACCCCTGGGGCACCCCACAAGGGAGAGCCCAAGGAGCCGACAAGTCATCACCCAGCTGAACCCACTGAGTCCGGCCGCCAAGGAAGGAACGGAGCCAGGCCAAGGCCTGACCACCAATTCCCGCCTCTGCGAGCCGGGCCAGAAGGTTACCGTGGTCGACGGTATCAAAGGCTGCTGAGAGATCAAGGAGGACAACAGGGAGGAGCTCCCCCCGTCGGCCTCCCTGAGGAGGTCATCCTGCAGAGCGACCAGGGCGGTCTCAGTCCCGCGAAGAGGCCTGAATCCAGACTGGAAGGGATCCAGGATATGATTTACCTCCAGGTATGACTGAAGTCAGACAGTGGCCACCCCCTCGACAACCTTGCCCAGGAAGGGAACAATGGCGATCGGACGATAGCTGGAAAGGTCGTCCGACACCAAGCCAGGTTTCTTAAGAGTGGGTTTCACCATGGTCTCCTTCAAACGGGAAGGGAAGCATCCCTCCCTAAAGGAGGCCGTGGCAATAGCAGATACCCACTCAGGCATGTTCCCTTCGGCAGATTTAATAAGCCAGGCTGGGCAAGGGTCAAAGGGAGTGGCCGCCGGCCGGCAACGAGCCATAGCTCTGGAGGCCTCCGCCGAAGAAACTGGCCCAAACTCATCCAGGAGGGGAGAACGGAGGAGTGAGGCACCGGAGATCCCAGCGGGTGGACTAGAGCAGCTGGGGGGCAAGTTGGAATGGATGGCCTCTATTTTTGATCTAAAATGGGCTGCAAATTGCTCACTAGTGAAATCACTAGGAGAAGGCCACAGCTGACTGGGATTGGAGAGGTCCCGAACCACCCGGAATAACTCCGCCTGGTGGTTCGAGGCCTCGCCAATTCTCAGGGAGACAAATGATCTTCTAGCGTCCCTGATCGCGCAAAGGTAGCGGCCAGTCAGCTGTTTAAGGGCAGCCCTATTTTCTTCCGTCCAGTTTGCCCTCCAAATGACCTCCAGTCTCCTACGTTCTTGTTTCATCGACCGCAGCTGCTCCGTGTACCACGGGGAGGAGCGGTCTCGACATCGTAGGAGACGCTTGGGGCGATCCGGTCCACCGCCCCGGCGGTACCCACATACCACCTTTCCACCAGGGCATCGACTGGATCGTCTGCCAGACCGCCAGAGAGCTCCCCGAAGGCCTCCATGAACCTGGCAGGGTCCAGGAGCCTACGGGGCGGGCCCAGATATAAGATGGGCGCTCCCCGCGGGGCGGGGGGGTGATCGACAGGAAAAATTTTAGCAGGTAATGGTCCGACCATGACACGGGCAGGGGCAAAATACCTCCAACCCCCAGACACGAGTCTGGCGACATGGAGGAAAAAAACAGGTCCAGGGTGTGGCCAGCTCTATGGGTGGGGCATAGAACATGCTGAGATAAGTTCATGGAAGTCATGGATTCCAGAGCCGCACCAGAGAGTTCCTCCTCGGCATGCAAGTTGAGGTCCCCAACCACCAAGAGGCGGGGGGATCTCAACAAAGCAGCCGAGACGAACTCAGCGATCTCTGGTAGGGATTGCGCTGGGTTGCGGGGAGCACGGTACACCAGCACAATGCCAAACTTATCTCGCTGACCCACTGATAGATGGAGGCATTTTGTTTCAGAGAACAGTTTGCTGCCCTCATTTAGCCACAGATATGTTCCTTCTTGCAGCATGCTTCATTAGGACTATCTGTGAAAAATAACTAAAGGATGTTGTCTATATGAACCCGCCTTTCCATTTGAAATGCTGATTATGAACTTTGAGGGTGGGGCACTCTGCAAGAAAAGTATCAGCAATCTCTTCTACACTTCAGCTGCAGTATTTTTATAAAACCTATTAAGTTTTTACTTGTTTTTATCCAAGATAAGAAGCAAGAAACTACTTTAAAACAGTGTTGTTTTTTTAAAACAAGAAATTGCATTTTAAATCATGACAGTTTTTTACATCTGTGTCCTAACCACGTGCATCTGGACATAGGCTCTACTGAATTGAGTGTACAGTACTTTGTTTCTGAGTCAACATGTTTAGATCAGGTTGTTAGTTAAATGCCTTTTATAGGAAAACATTGAGAACATTCTGCCTCTTTTGACTTCTGCTGTTAATTTTTTTCTCCAGATAGAGATTGTAATCTTCACACACCCTTCAGTAAATAAGTATTCCTATTTGGCAAGAACATTTAGTTCTTACTGTATTAATTACAAAAAGGGCACGCATGTTTGGCGCTACACATCTAAATCTCCAAGTTACAGGCTCAGTTTTTTGCAGGAAAAGAAAACAAGGATCAAACAGTATTGCAGACAATTAGGAAGCTGAAAATTTCACTTTAGATGCAGGCTATTTTTTCATTTTATATGCCTACTTTCTACAACTTCATTTAGAAAAAACATATAACATTTCAATAACTATATTTAATCAGGCAATTCTGAAGAGCAGATAAGCAATCTTACAAAGAATGAGGAGCCATAATATCTGAAGTGGATACGTCAATTGAGGCTAAGAAATGCCTTTAAAATGCATCCATAATAGAAAAAAATTGCAGCCCAATTTGATGTATCTTTCCTCTTAAATGAAACTCTGCCAAATCAAACATGAGTAACTCCCAGATAAATCAGTGTAATATAGTGGCTAGCATGTCAAATCCTTGCTTAGATATGAAAATTCACCAGAGGTTGCAATGGTAAATCAGTTCTTAAACAACAGATAAGTCTTGAAAACCACACTAGGCTCGCCATAGTCAGAAGTATGACAGCATATACTAGACATTCCCAAATAAGCAAGCACAGCATTGCAGCCTTAGAGTGGGATATAATTTAGCAACAACAAACTCCCATACACCTTAAAAACTATTTGTAAGTTAAATTGAATTAGAAAGCAGGTGACAAAAGCCTGTTGGCTTCTAAGGTTATACCTATTGGGACTACAAAGCCAAAGAAAGGCCAGCTTGAAGATACAGCCTCTAAGAAGAATTAAGGCATAACCTAAAACTAACCTGAAAACCCTAAAACTGACCAGAAACCCTAAGATTCCATGCAATCATGTAAAATAGATGCCTTATGATACCTTAATAACTTCTGTATCCCAAATAGACATAAAGTAAATTATACTATCTATTAAAGAATCATTAAGCCCTTTAGAAGAATGCAATGTCTGATACTTTTCTATACATCTGTCTCTTCCTTAAGTCCCAGGAAGATTTTTACCTTTTGATTGCCTTTAGATTAGACTAACAACTCAAAAGTGTTCCCACATCAATGTACTCATCAGTTCAGGAGTTTGTGGGATCACAGCTACAAGGTACCAGCAGCAGAAAACCTACCACAAATTTACTGCTCTGAAAATGTAGACAGGGCTGACAATGTTAGAGAAACATCTAGCAGAGTAATTCTTGCCACAAAGGGCAAACAGCCTATCAAATGAAAGTCAGAAAGCAAGGCTACTGAGACATCAAGATGGTCCATTCAGTCAAGAGAAAATGAGACTAGGATATAAAAAGGACGTGAGGGACAAGGAGGTACATCTGATTTAAGTCACAAAATTAGGAGCCCCTGAAGATTATAGCTTCATAAAGCACACTGCTAACATCCTGTACTCACCAGCTGTTTCAGGTGTATCATCTCAGTCCATGGACTCTAATAACAAGGTAGCACAGCTCACCAAGGACACTGAACTGCTTTGCTCAGCCTATGTCAACATTATAAATACTTCCTTAGACTCCGAAGTCTATCCTAACCACCCAGTTTTCAATGTGTGAGCTGAAGTTGAGACATGATAAACCCAATATGTGATCCACCATCACCATCCTACTCTACTTTTAGCACAAAGTGTTCTGCTAAAGATGAGCTTACTCTCAACTATATACTGTACTTCAGCCTAAGAAAATACATTCCCTCATCAAAGTTAAAATGAAGCTTTCAGTCTATTGCACCACTTGTGTATTTCAAGACTGGCTAATAGTTGTCAAAATTGCTAGTCTGAATCCAAGCAGTACTCCTAGCTAGAGTGAGTTCCATTAAATCAATGAGATTTACATATATGCTGACTCACCATGTAGCAGTTGATTCAAGGTTCTACTCTAGTGGGAACTGCCAAATGGATTTAGGTCACTGACTTGCTTTTATGACCTTCATTACCCCTTAACAGAAATGTTGCTCCCATCAATAAGCAAAATTGTTGCCGGAATAAATATATTTAAATGTAACGTAACAGAATACAAAGAACTTTTCTTCCCATTTGGATAACTGAAATCCACCATTTTAAATCAGATTTATCAAACACAACTTTACAAACAAAATAAAACTCACACAGTACTTCTAAGACATAATGAACTGTTTTTTCCCCATGTTTATAAATGCCTGGATATTTTAACTAAAAACCACCAACCATGTATTTTTAAAATTCAGCTGCATGAGATGGTGGCAGGCATCCATTTATTTCCTGTGTCTCCCCAGCTCATAGATAAAATGATGGCATTCTGTAAAAGGAGTCCCAGGGAAAGAATCATGGGACCTCCCACTCATCTTAGGTTTCCCATCCCATCTTTTTCTTTAACCTCTTCTTCACGTTTCCAGTTTGCTTCTAATTTTCAGTGAGAAAAGCAGCTGAAGCGAGGCCTAGAAAAGTGTTCTATATAACTCGCCAACATAACCCCTTTGCTATTAAAAACAGATCTCACCCTCTCTAGAGCTTTATATGTGAAAATGGCAGGTAGGTGAAAGATAGTCTTAGTTAAATTATGTTTTGCAAATGCACCAAAGCAGCAAATTCACACTTTTATTTTGTGTTTCAGATAAGAAATTAAACGTATGCTGTGGTGTCCTCCAAATCAAAATGCCTAAAAAACCCAAATGAATGGCTGAAGGCTGATACTTTATCATTCAGTGTAGGACTTCTCAGTGTTAAATCTAAACAACACTGTCAAGCACAATTATTCACAGTGAGTACCAATGTTTAGACATGTCCACAAGGTATTAGAAGTACAGTATGAACTTACACACAGTTAGAATTACAACTACTGTAACCAGATAACATGTCCCCAGCTGCTTTGTAATCTCAGTGTAATTGTACAAATAGTCCTTTAAAACTTTGGACTTTTATCCAAAGTCACTGAAAGACATAGGGTTGGATCCACAGAACTGTCGGCAAAAGGAGATAAGCACAAGTTCACTTTCTGGCCCCTCCTCTCCTTTACATGCTTTTATGAATCTGTACACTGTTGCCTTAGTCTGTCTTTGGACACCACGGCCCTCCGCCAGCCCCCTCGTAGCTGTCCCCCCCCGATTCCCAATTCATCAACAGATGGCTCAACACAAATGTCCAGGGGGCTCTAGCCACTGTTGGGGAGAGGAGAGCGCTGGAAAGTCACCCTAATATTGATCACCTCCTCTGGACATTTTTTCTGAATCCAACTCATAGTAGCAATGTCTTCAGTGATCCTTGCTTGCGAATACAGATTCAGCACACCAAAGTACACAACAGTGTGTGCTGTTGTCACTAAGTCGCATTAGCACATTCACCCAGCTAACACCAAGCTAAAAAGCAGAATTCCTTCAAGATACAAAACAAGGGACATTTGACAATATAAAGCATAATTTGGGTATGCTTTCAGGACACTATTTAGTAATATGGAAGTTGTAGGGTTTTTTTTAATGCTACATGGCAAGTTACATAGGTTTCATTAATTGGAAAAGTACTTCAGCTAAGGTCTCTCATTAAACCTTAAATTGATCTCCAAATCATATTGTACCAGCTTCCTTCCAAGTCTTTCTTGCAAGGCACCTGAACAGATTACCTGTCCAAGATATTCTGCTCATTATATGAGGCAGTTCCTTTAATATGCACCTATCCCAGAAATGAGTCCTTCAACATGTTTGATATTTTTATATCATAGCTGCTGGTTTTTCAAATTAACCCTTTATCCCAGAACAAGTATGATTCAAAGCAGCAGGGTTATGAATAGGATGGAAGGATGCAGTACAGAATATAAAAGAATGGTCATGTTCTCTTCTCATGAAGTTAAATAAATGAAAAGAATTAGAGAAAAAACAAAATGAAGTCTGCAGGTATATCAAAATGCCAAAGAGATAGAAGACTTAAGACATACTCTTGTAAATTTCAAGCACTTGGATCACAGCGATATAAATGGATGGGCATGATTTTTTAAAATAATTTTTTGTTTGTCATCTCCTTTAATTTGCCAGACCCAAAAATAAAAACAGAATATGTACAAGCAGAAAGTAAAATAAAGGAATACTATACAAAAACACAAATTAATGCCCCCTTTCCTATGCCACATGACTGTTTTGTTATTTGGGTTAAAGTGTCAAGGAACAATAAGTGAATTGGTTGGGTTGCTCATTATCTAACTTACAATTACAGTATGGATTTATGTATTCCGGTTTTGTTATTGTTAAGCTGCACCCTAAATACTGTCAAATGTAGTGATGTAACTTATTGTGCAAAGTTTAACTGGAAGCAATCTTTAGATACAGATATTTTACAATTATTTAAGAATAAATTCTTCAGATAATTTTATTCTATTAGAATAAAGTAAAATTAAGTTACTTAAACTTCCCTTCCAAATTAATAATTGCAATATATATTTTCTTCAGAATAGTTAACACTTGATGTAGCACTTAAGATATATAAAACTAAATACTGTACTACTTTTCCTATTTTCCATTTTCTTATTTTATTTTCATCTATACAAATGCATTTCTGACTTGGTGGGTATTGTTTTGAAGCTGCTGAGGAATATTAATCAGTCACTGAAGATCCTACACAAACATCTATAAATACATTAACAATATGAAGTATGCCAGTTTCCCTTTCCACTTGTAATGGAAATACTTTCCACTTGTAACTGTAATACTGTAACCCAAAATGTTTCTATCCCAGTTACTCCACATAATAATTTATATATTATTATCAGTGGGGCAGTTAGCTATTTTTTATTTAGTGGTATTATGCCCTCTACATGTTTAGACAGTTATACGAGTCACTTGAGCTGTGAAGAAAACAGTACTGTATTTCTCTTCTCACTCTATTCCCTTTCTATTGTTTACCATTCTGTCCCCATTCCCAGTTACATTAGAGCAAAGAACATCACTTGCTAATTCCCAATACAGAAGGAAACACTCTGAGCATGTTAAGTTCTAAATATTAATTTCACTTAAATCAATGACTACAGGGATAAAATGAGAGCTATCTGCCCTGACACTGAATGGTCTTTTTTGATAATAAGCACTATTCTATGACAGAAAATATTTAAAAAGTTTAATAATAACGATGTATATGCCCTGTTGTCTGCCCTGACTGTCAAATGTGTTGTTGTTTTTTAAAAAATCAAGATGCTACAATGAACACGGTCACCTCAGATGACCTCAGGATTTCCATACTGGCTCAAGTGCCGATAATGGGTCTGCAAGGTATTCCTCACCTCCTGCCGCCAAGGTAGTCCTTGGGATTGTGGGGCCTTGGACTAAATCCCCAGATCTAATTCTATTTGCCCACAAATTATTAGTTCTTAATTATTTCTCCTTAATTTTTGCAAACTTTCGTTGCCTGCAGTACCATATAATTATCACCATCATCTCAAAATATCATCTAAAGATAATTTTAAATCATTTACTTATATGTCAAAATTTATATGCCAGCTTGTCACACAAAAAAAAAAAAGATCTTGGGGGAGGCTTACAGTAAAAATACAGTAACTGATTTATAATTGCAACTGGTACTAGGGCTGTGTTCACTTTATGCTTCCATCCACAATGCAGTGTGGAAAATGAAGCAAATATTGTTTCTCTCATGAGTGCTGCATTTAAAAAAAAACATTTTCATGCGTCATTGTTGACATTTACTTGAAAATGTACCCACTGTTAATTTCAAAGCCTTCATCTGGCAAAGCTTCTCAACAATGCTCAAAAAATTTAGCCTTGCATCTTCTTTACATCTTTGTCATTGATAGGGGCTTTCACTCTTTTACCTTTGGCAACACAATCCCTTAAAGGCCATTCCTGAGGACCTAGATGAACAATCTTCAATGCAGTATGAGGGGCTGCAGCAACAAATTGGCCGAAATACTGGACTCCTGTCCTTTCCATAAACAGAAGTAGCCTTCATTTGCACAAGAACTTCATTAGACTCAAGTGTTCTGAGTTACATCTGCATTTATGGACCAATAAAATATTTGTGGATTGCACTGCTGTATTTTTAGTCAGAACATTCAGATGTTAAAGTGCCAGGATTAGTCAAATGGGTCACAGAGTGATTCAACCCTCTCCTTCTCCTGGACATAAGATCCCTACGGTCTTCCTCCTTTTCAGGGTGAAATTGACAATGGCATCATCAACTGCAGTTAAGACTTGTTAGGATCGCCTTGCCTTACGGAAATCTTAAATCAGTTTTAAATCAGTCTTAAAACATTTTCACATTCTGGTTAAGAAATCATAGAAAGTCTTAACTATTGTTAATGCAATTACAATTGCTGGCATATGTTCTAGATACAGTTAAACCAAGTGTTGAGGGTCCAAAGACCAGGAAGGAAAAGGGCTCATAAAACCCTTTATGCTGTTTCTCATTGCTTAATTGCCAAGAAACAACTGGGAGCATCATGCCTGCAACAGGTGAACTAGATTTGTCAATAATGTAAGCACGCAAATAATACAATTACATTTCAAAAAGGAATAACTTCTAAAGCTGAACACTAATGAAGGAGAAAAATAAAAATAAAAATATATGAAGTTAATGACAATCTAGTAAATACACTACAGGCAAGAAAAGATGAGGGAAACTAGCACAAAAAGTAGGCTACAAAGACTAATATGGGGTTATCAACACATAATTTTTGAGTCTGGCCTGATTCATTATTGCCTTTGACATCATTTTGCTTTCCCTTTATATTATAGAAGCACATTTTTGTCTGAAAATTGGCAATACCTGTATCTACCTGTCCTGTCTGGGAGACTGAAAGATAAAGGTCTGTAAAGAGAAGAATGGAAAGAACTAGAAAAGATCAGGTGGTTTGAAAAAATGAAGACTGACTCAAAACGACCAAATTCACACCCAGCTGAACACTACAAGAACACCAGAAATATTCCAGGTTTTTCCCCCCCAGAGGACACCTTCCATGTCACAGATAGTGCCTGACAAGCCCACACCCCATATGCTCACTTTTTATTTCTCTTACTCAAATGCTCTGAAGCTTTACTAGCTTGATTCCACATGACTGGCAAACTTCTGCACAACGAGTATCAGATGTGGAGAACTAAAATTGCTCATGGCTCACAAAGAGAGATGCACAAGCTACAAGTGCTCCATCTTCTACAAAAGCACTTGGAAAATACTAAAGCTCATCTGAACAAAATATTTAATTTTTTCCCCCAAGACATTTGCCCACCAATAGGGAATTCAAAATGTGGTAACCTGTTTTTTTAATTTATTTGTGTTGAAAAATATCATCAGTTCACAGAGCCAATTCAAGGTAATAACTTGTATTTTGATTAGTACTTTGTATGTGGGCCAAGGCTTTCTTATCCACTTGTTCCCACTACAATGCCTTCCATCACATTATGATACTTCTAAGATTCAGATGACACCCCAGAATGGTGTGCAACATGGCATGGAGTTATAGCTGACAGGAGCATGATCCAAGTCCATACCCTCTGTGGAAGGAGAGAGATAACTGCGTAGCCAACAATGTTTGAGACTGCAAGTTAATATGGCAATAAATAACTGCTGAAAATGATGCCCCATGTGGCATAAAAGGACCATATAGTGTATTCAGAGATTTCATTGTTTTAATTCATATTTGTTTTTAATTTATTTTGTAGCATGTACAGCTCAAGTCTTTATGATTCAATTACAATGCTGTTCTTTACACTTTTGTATTACATGCTCAATATTAAGCGGAGTGGATGAAGCAATGGAAACCGAATTTAATCTGGTCGATTTCACTTAAGTAGCCTCTCTAGAAAATTTAATGAAAACTCCAGTTATGGATAACTCTTTCAAACTACAAATTGACAGAATAAGTTCTAATTTTTAAAAACTGTGCTTCAGAAAGAGATGAAGTGTTCTGCATATATACCGCCCCATACCATTTCAAGTAGTCTCTGGGCAGTTTACAATTTAATTACAGTAAGCAGGCTACACATTACCCCTGAACAAGCTGGGTACTCATTTTACCCCTCGGAAGGATGGAAGGCTGAGTCAGCCATGAGCCTGCTACCTGGGATTGAACCCCAGGTCGTAAGCAGTTTTACCTGCAGTACAGGCATTTAACCATTGCGCCACAAGGCTCCTGTAAGGATTATGTAGGATACAATGAAGAAAGTAAATTACTTAAAATAATTTCTCCTATGCTATATTCAAATCTGAGTCCAATTTTTCTCATCTTTGTTAATATTCTTGCACCAGAATATTTCCATGCATTACATCATACCTCAACTACCCAATTTCTGTGCTTGTCTGTGAGGGCTGTCCTGTTTTTAAATTGAGGTATATTAGATAAGCAAGGTGAAGGGAA
This sequence comes from Phrynocephalus versicolor, assembly GCA_023846285.1. NCBI lineage: Eukaryota > Metazoa > Chordata > Lepidosauria > Squamata > Agamidae > Phrynocephalus > Phrynocephalus versicolor. Next base: position 52,253,804 of record JAHTLZ010000237.1, read on the forward strand.
ATCTCTGGCCAAATTGCAAATTAAAGGCAATATTGTGTAAGTCAAGGCAAACAGATAGGAATTCTGCTACAAAATTGTGTGCATACCAAAAACATTTCATCATTTTTTTGTTAACAGAGCAAGGAATTAATGAACAAAATCCTGCTGTTTAACATATTAATTACACTAGAGTAGGTCCATTGAATCAATGAGGATCTCATCTCCTTTGTAAGTTCCATTGATTTAAGTGAGTTGTTTGCAATTTACTATGCTACAGTAAATCAGATACAGTAGGATCATTTGAATCAATGGAACTTATGAGATAAATTGACTCACCAAATCCCCATTGATGCAACTAGAGTTTGGTGTGTGTATTATACCTACTTACATATGAAGCTAAATGAGACATAAAACACATGACTAAAATTGCTATTTGCTCTCAAAGGGATCCACATTCAAAGCAACTCAGAAAGAAAAGTAACCTGGAGAAATTTTCCTTCTCCCTGGTTGCCAATTTTTTAAAACAATTGGAGAGAAACATGCCTGTGTGCTTCAAGTCTCATTTAATTTCACTCTAAACGTCTAAAGTTTTGTATGGCTCAATTTATAGGACCTTATGATTATTAACTATGTGAATGAAAAGACAACATCTATATGTAGATGCCTACTGATTTAAAAGACACTTGACATAACTGCACACAAACTGGTCTACATCATTAAGATGGCAAAATATTTCTAGGACATAAAGGTACTTGATATCAAATCTATCAAGAATTTTATATCACTAAACTAATGGTTAATATGTCTGAAATGAAGATCAGCCAAGATCTTTCAATTCTTGCTTAAATATCTTTGGCCACTGCATGGCAGGTATTCATTGTGCTAAAATACAAAATTTGTATTTAAGATTCACATCTTCTTCAGCAACATTCTATGAAAGGCTTATATAAGATAAAATTCTCGAAAGAATAATAAGCTATAGGAGGCAGAGACCTTGACTGAAGGAAGCTCATATGCCAACAGCAGATATGAATTTGAAAGAAGGAAAAAGGGAATGCTTGATTATTTAATTTGCTTTTTACATGCTATATACTAAATGCTCATTTGTAGCAAAATATGAAGTTGAAAGAAAGAAAAAGGGAATGTTTCATTATTTAATTTGGTTTTTGCATGCTACCTACTAAATGCTTATTTGTAGTTATACAAGTAGCTGAATACACAGCAATACTAAAAATAAATGACAGTTTCAAGTCATGCATGTTGTATGATCATGCATCAACTAGCTTAAATGGTTTTCATTTTTACCTCAGATTTTTCTAGTTTATTTTGAGCATCAATCTGGGTGACAATTTCATTCATATTTGTCTCCAAAACCATTCCACCCATCACCATTTCAGCCAGGATATTATGGACCTAGAAAGATCACAAAATACATTCAAGGTACACAAATTAAGCAAAAACATTACTTTTTTGTAATAATAAGATTTCCCAAATAATAACTGTTTTAGTATAACATTAAAAACCTTCAAATTAGAGATGGGCACAAAACAGAAAAATGTTTGTCGTTTTTCGTTTGTCGTTGAGAGGTCTGTTTCGGTTTGTTTCCGTTTGTCGTGAAATTTTTGAAAAATTTCGTTACCGTTTTTTGTTTTTTCTTTTGTCGTTTCTACCCGTTTTTTGCGCGATTTTTAAAGCATTTCCGTGTGCAGGCATCCCCCAACGCCCCAGACCAGAGGGAAAACACTAAAAAAATGGATGCTGGCAGAGACACAGTATAGACTACGTATGCAGGGAGGCTGCAAAGGCAGCGGCGGGCGTTGCCCAGGGTGCAAGGCAGCCGCAGAGTGACTGTACTGCGGGGCAAGGGAGAGTACTCACCGAGAGGTACGCAGCACGCATGCACACAGGGAGGCTGCAGGACTGAAGCTAGAGTCGCAGCAGAGACAGCAATCCCACCCTAACTCCCACCGGAGACTGCAAGGAGGACGGGGGCTGCCAGAGCTTTTTATGCCCTCTGTGGCTGCCAGACTTGCCCGCCCAGTCTGCAACCTGGGCATGCTATTGGTTGAACATGATCCCATCAAATGGCTTGCCTCCATTTTGTGGCTGGTGGCGACATCCATTTTAAAGGGAAAAGAAAAATACATCGCGATGGGAGAAGACAAAAACAAACGTTTTAAGGACTCTAACCCCCCTGGTAGGTATTATCAGACAATATAAATAATTATCGCTGCGTTTTTATGGATGTCCAGGGCGGTTTTTAACATTTAAAACAGCTCATTTCATTGCGCGTCGCCATTAACGGAAACGAAACGTAACGACCACAATTTCCGTGGTTCTGTTCGTTTCGTTGCATTTTCAGCACAATTTTCATTTGTTGTTTCGTTACGTAACGGAAACGACAAACGGTAACGGAAACGAAAATTTCGCCACTCCGTGCCCATGTCTACTTCAAATATTTAAGTTACAAAGGTTTAGCACTAGATACTTATTTTAAGGACCTGGAAAATACAGCTTCTTTCATTTTACTGATTTTTTTAAAAAATTGTTTTGATAAATTCGCAGTACTTCATTTATTGTATCATTCAGAACAATGCCACAAACCTCTTGCCAAAGACCTGTAAAAATAAGTAACCATTCTGTTTGTAATTTGCAAGCACTGCAAAAGGATCATAGAATGATTAACTGTTCGTTCAGTGCTTGACAGCTTTTCACACCGGACATTTCTTTATTCATTGCTATCCAAATACTCATGTAAACAAATTATTTAATTGTTGTTTACAACACCACGCAAAAGCAATTCAGGGAGGATGTAACAAGGCTCCTTTTCAAGGAGCAATGTTGAAATATTTCCAATTAGTAAGGACATTTTTTAAATTATCATATTCAAAAGCCTTGAAATATTTGGACCAAGGATGATGTTATACTTTGCATACAAATACAAGTCTTCTATAAATATTTAAGTTTATCATGCATGCTTTGAGCAGCCTTAAACAATACATTTAGATACCACAGCATTTCAAACTCCTACATAAGCTACTATGAACATCTGCACACTCTGATTTTTGATTATGCTAATGTTCAGCAGTGACACATTTCCAAGGAACTGTGCCTAAGTTTATATGATTCATTCCAATAGCAGAATTGTTCATATTTCAAAACATATGGCAAAAGACAAATATGCAGAACGCTAGAACACAGGGGGCATAGGTTATGTGGGAAGACGCCTTGGTTTACAGAAATCTCACTTCAGCTTCTAGGGAAAAAAGGGAGAGTCATCATATTTCAAAAAGCTTTCTTAAAAACTGAAGATCAGAAGTGTCCCATTTCTTCATTATTTTCCAAATCCAGATATGCAAGTATATTAGTAACCAGTAAAAAGGAAGATGACATCTGCCAGGAAAATGGGGTGGGGGGAAGAGATTACTTAGCCACCATAAGCATTCATTCTTCTCTGCTTTCCTGGAATAAGCTAAAACACTCTTAAAGGAACTATCAGAGGTGTCAAATGAGAACAAAATAATGTATACAGAAAAGAGTAAGATTACTTAAGGCTTCCAGAAAAACTGCATACAGTTTGATAATAATTCAACACAATATTTTGGTCTTTATAGAAAACTGTGGCTTCTGGATTATTTCTTCTCATTCTCAAAACATCCATCAAGCTGTGAGAATACTGGGATGGTGAGCACGTCTCGATTTTCCTCCCGCATCGTTTTCTTTTAAATTTTCTGTTTCTAATGCTTAAACTTTATAAATGTCTGCACTTCAGGTTACATTTTACTAAAGGACTAGCTCATCTAAAGGGGTGATGTTTGAACAAAACTAGGACTGTTTATCACCAGACAGATACAAGTACATAAAGAATATTTTCATTGCACATTGCAGCCGCTCCTCACAATACCTTGTCCACATGGAAAATTAAATCCAGTTCACAGACATTCTCAAAACACTTGTCTAATGTTTCTACGAATACCTAGAAGTAGAAAAATGACAGACAGTTAAAGCTTAAGAACATTCTATTCCATTCTATTATGGATATACAGTGGTAACTTGCATAAAGGAATTATTTCGTTCCAAATGAAATTATGTTAAGCAAATTTTCTTTTGCAAAAATTTCCCATAGGAATGCACTGAAAACAGAGTAATCCCTAATCTCAAACATTTTATGTTGTTCGGATTCGCCCCATAGACGGTTCAGTTAAGCAAATTTTTTCTATCTCCAGAATTTTTTATGTTGTACAGACTTTATGTTATACAAACTGTTTTTTATACGAGGGTCCATTGTATTGCAAATCTGGCAAAAACAACACAAACCATACAGAACTCTGGAAGTCTGGTCTATCTGTACTACCGATGAGTTGATAAAGCTGATTCTCAAGCACATTGCTACTGTATTCTACAAGCTCAAACCGCCAGAACAACTTAATATTTCCTGAGTCAGGTGGAGACTATTTCAAAGAGTGCTTAAATTCTTAAAATCTTTTATCAGCTTAAATAATGTACCATATACATTAAACCTTAGAGTGTAAGGCAGCCTAAAACTCTTCCTTAACAGCCAAATTATAAATATTAACCTTTTAACCACCCCTTTACTTTACAACATGCATCCCAGAAAATCTCTGCCACACATAAAATATTTCAGAGCAGTATCGGATACCAACAAAAACCAAAACCAGTTTCAACCACAAAGCTGGGATGTTTTATTTCTTGACAAGTTATTTTTAGATGCATTTTTGGTCTTTGTGTTTTTTGTTACAGTATTATCCAGAAGACTGGAGATGTGTGCACTACAAAGTTAACCCATCAGCTTACATTAAAAAAGCCTGTGTCTATTTGCATCAGAATAGTCACATTTCAAACTCCAAAATGAAAAACTACTTTAGCAAGCAGCAATATTATCAGACTACACAAAGCATGTAATGTTATTTCTTTCATTTGCATCTCACCCATTTTTTTTCACATAGCTCACAGTGGTAATTTAGGTTTATAATAGGTTTATAGGCTAAAAAGAGAATTCAGCTTGTGGACTTCATCTCTACACCTTTTAATCTGAATTTCCCACATTTACACAATTGTCTGTCTTAAGTGTTACACACTTGACTGTTAGCTATTTTTTTATTTACACCTTAATTTTATTTTAATGGACAAGGGAGGGCGCAACTGCAGAACAACTGCACTGCAAGTTTTGCATTGCTCAAGTTCAAATAGACCATTCATTGTATTCTCAAAGGCTTTCATGGCCAGGATCTGATGGCTGTTATGGGTTTTTCAGGCTGTTTGGCCAAGTTCTGGAAGTTTTTGTTCCTGACGTTACGCCAGTCTCTGTGGCTGGCATCTTCAGAGGGCAAGGAGCTCCTTACCTTTGAAGATGCCAACCACAGAGACGGGCAAAACATTAGGAAGAAAAACTTCCAAAGCACGGCCAAACAGCCTGGAAAAACCCACAACAGCCACCAAACCATTCATTGTTTCAATGCAATATGGAAGTTTACATAAGTGGATTTCTAGTTCCCTCTAGTGCTTTATTTGAAATGTACACAAATAAAATTTTACATAGGTAAATCAGTTTTCTCAGAACTATTATTCGTATAAACAGGGGTAAGAGGCGTTTTACTGCCCTATCAGATACACACCCATTCAGAAATAACATCAGCTTCAATAAGACTTAATTCCAGTTACTAATCAAAGATTTGATTAGTTTTAAATTAAAACAGCTGAAATTCCACCATGACAAACTGGTGGAAATACTGATAGGAAGCAAGTCCAATTTAGCTTTCAACCTATTTGCTACAATTTGTATTAACAAAATATTTAAACCAAAATAGCAAGTACATATAATGGCCCTAATCCTCTTTTATAAAGTTACACCTGCATAAGAGAAGTGGGTTTTTATTGTTCATTAACTTTTTTATTCCACCCCATCATTTATGTGGGGAGGTCTCAGAACACAAAAACAGCTGGATGACCACATTTTACCCACACCTTCACTTATGACTCCTAGTGGCTCTTTTCGTGTGGGAAATAAAGTTTTTTCCCTAGAAATTATTGCTTGTATTGGTTAGTACTGTACAGGCACTAAAAAGTAGGTAAGATTATAAGAAGCCAGTAAAGAGCTCTCCAAAGCACCTTGAGTCCACAAACAGAAATCCAGGTATCTTGTATTACTTTGGACAACAAAATAGAAGAACAATGTGAACCTTTTCACATATATTTTCCTGACATGTGCATTAATACTAATTGTAAAAAAAAAGTTATCTTACCATATAGTATTAATACTGAAAAGTGTTTAATACTAATACTAGGAAGTCTCAAAGATATACAACTTTTAGCTTATGCATCAGTCCATTAAAACATTTTTCGCAGGAGAAGTACCAGTATATCATTCTAGGTTTCCTTTAGCTTACATGAAATAATATGCAGTGCTCTTCATCATCAAATAGTGAAAACATTCAAAATTGATAGCCAAAATCTGGTTGTGTAATTAAAGCTGGGGGAAGGGCAATGTCATAACTCACACTGGAAACTGCCACTAATTAACAAGTCCCTGTCTGGATTCCTGTTCATCTGACAACCACCCAATGGCCACCCAATGAGGAATCCAAATGGGAACTTGCAAATTAGCGACAATTCCACTGCCATTCTGTCAGTGTAACTACACAATGAGACCAATGTCAAAACTAAAAACCTAGTGTGGTGTGGTAGATAGAGTGACAGGTTGCAACTCTGGACACCTTGGTTCAAGTCCCTACTCAGCCATGGAAACTCAGGGGTGGTGGTAGTAAAACCACCACTTAAACATCTCACTTATTCTGAAAACTGCATCAGAGTCACTTTAAGTTGGTTCTAATTTGATGGAACATAACTAAAATTATACTAACTCACTCACTTACTTACTTGTATTAGATCTAAAATGCCAAGTTCACTTTCTGAAGAATCAACACAGAAGACAAAATAGAGTGTGGCATAGTGTCGGTATATTAACTTGTTGTCAGATCCACCTATTAATCTAAGACAGAGGAAGTTTAGCATCAAAGCACTAATACCAACATTCAAAGTTCTCTTTATTAGTGGCTAAAAATACTTAAGAGGCAATAAAACATTAACTGTTGTTGTGGCAAAAAGCAATTAATGAACATATTAGAACTAATAATTTGAACCATATTAGTAGACAGCAACAAATCTTATAATTTTATAACTGTGGAGCAAGAAGGAATCCTATTGATCATCAAATCCAGCCCCTGTCAAGGAGGCATAGTATGGATTCAAACTCCCAACCTCTGACTCTATATTTAGATACCTAAACCACTGAGCTACCTAGCAGTTCTATGTAGAAGTCCACTGCACTGGTTGAGATTATCAACGATCAAATATGTGGAAGGGAACTACTCAAACAGAAAAATGCGCTAAACTATTTGGGCCATTAAGACTGAGCAGGTACCACTCAATTATGGGTATAACTAATCTAATCACATTCGCTTTGGACTGTCAGAGTTGCAAATATTTATGGAAGACTTAGATATGGATGCTAACCCTTCATGCAGATACCCTGGAAGAGAACAGTGAAAATACATCAGTAATCATGGCATCAAAGACAACTCTAGTCATCTGGCCAATACTAAGTGTCACAGCCATATATATCATTTGTATCCTAAACCTAAAAAATTATGAAAGAAAATATGTTTTGTTACTTACTAAGAATAATCATTTATTGATTTAACAAGTGTTGCGATATTCTTTTATAAAGTACATATCTTAAATCTCAGTAAGATCCACAGTTACAGAGTTTTGTATTTCACTTTTGAATCAATTTAAAAATCTTTTATGTACAATATAAAAATCTCTCTAATTTGATCATACTTACAAGCCCCCTTCTAGGAAGTTACAAACATTTTCATCACGTTTTGACACTAAATGAAATGTTTCTCTGATAATCTGCTGCTGTGTATCTTCACTCTGGAAAAACAAACAAAATAAAATTAGTATAACAATGCACAGTATATAATTCATATTTTATAGAATCATAGAACAGGAAGTTAGAAGCGACCTACAAGGCCATCAAGTCCAACCCCCTGATCCATGCAGGAATACAAATCAAAGAATATCTGCCAGGTAGTTGTCCAAATTTCTCTTGGATGCCTCCCGTGTTGGAGGACTCATCACCTCTTGAAGTAACCGGTTTCACTGCTTGCTGCACTGCTCTAACAATTAGGAAGTTTTTCCTGATATTCATCTGAAAGCTGGGTACTTATAACTTGAGACTGTTTGTTGTGTCCTGCACTCTAGGCTGACATAGAACAGCTCCTATCCCTCCTCTGTATGACAGCCCTTCAAATATCTGAAAAGTGCTATAATATCTCCCTCAGTCTTCTTTGCTGGGTTTCCAGCACCCTGGTCATACTTGTCGTCCTCTTCTGAACTTGTTCCAATTTGTCAACAGCTTTCTTGAAGTGCAGTGTCAAGAACTAATCACAGTACCCAAGATGAGACCTAAATAGTCTGAATAAAGGGGGATGAACACTCCATGGGATTTGGAAATTACTGCAGCCTAAAATAGCATTCACATTTCTGTGGCCACATCACACTGTTAGGTCATGTTCAGCTTATGATCTACAAAAGGGGTGGGGGAACCTTTGGACCCCCCAGATGTTTTGGACTACAACTCCCACAGCCTGTTACATTAGCACCACAGGCTTGGAATTCTGGGAGTTGCAGTCCAAAGCATCTGGGGGGTAGAAAGTTCCCCACTCCTGATCTACAAAAATTTCAAAATCTTTCTTGCTTGTAATATTGCTGAGCTAGGTGTCCTCCATTTTGTAATCATGTACAGTATTTGGTTTCTTTTTTCCTAGGTGCAGTACTTTGCATTTATCACTGTTGAATTTCATTCCATTGGTTTTAGCCCAGTGTTTCAGCCTATCAAGATTGTTCTGAATTTTGTTTCTGTCTTCCAAGGTATTAGCTCAGTGATGGTGAACCTTTTAGAGACCGAGTGCCCAAACGGCGATTCAAAACCCAATTATTTTTTGCAAAGTGCCAATACAGTAATTTAAACCTGGATACAGGTGGCTCTGAAGGGGCGATGTCGAGTGCCCACAAAAAGGGCTCCGAGTGCCACCTTTGGCACCCGTGCCATAGGTTCGCCGACACTGTATTAGCTATTTCTAAATACAATCTTAGAACCTCAGGACTGTGCTATCATAAGCCACTGCTGTGTGTTTTAGGTTATAAAGCCAACCATCATCTTTGCATAAACTGTACTGTATATTTAAAATATAAATATCTTCTCATAATCTGAAAGATTAAATGGTATTACAAACTAATGTCAGAACAGGACACCCAGTTTAAATCAGCCCCTGATCAAAAAGCTTGTAGGTGAACTCCGGCAACCACCAACTCAATCTTATTTGGAAAGCTATGCGTACTCCAGATGATGACAATTCCAGTTCCCATTGGTACCACGGCAAAGATTACAGGAGCTGGAAATCCAACACTATGCCACATATATTTCATTTCAGACCAACACCTCACAGAATCATTGAGAAATAAAAATATATACTGCCTTAAGCTTATCAAAGGAAAGGCTAAATATGAATGCAAAAAGCATTATTCCATGTTGTACCTTGTTAGGAAAACAAACTACTGTAAAAACAAATAAAAATGAAAAGCAAACTTTATCAAACAAGACATTAACACACAGGGCTATCTCTTTCCTATTCCGAAAGAAAAAAGCAACATTGTACTTAAAGCATCAATCAAAAATGTTGAAACTAAATTCTCTGAAAATATTTTCAATCAAAACCTCAAGTTCTCTTTTGGGGTAACAGTACCATTTAACTAAATTTATTATAAGTGGATTTATCATAATTTTGTCACTAAACACTACATCAGGAATTTGTACTTCTTTAGTTTAATATTAAATCAAAAGATAAAATTTGAGTGATTAGCCACACAAAACGTCATCCTCTAAAGCACAGTAATAGTTCTGATTCATCAAAACAAAATCAGTTTTGTATCTAACCCGTTTCACAAAGAGAATTTTACAAATTTTCCCAATTAGTGGATCAAAGCTGCCTAAACCTCTTTGAGTATAAACATTCAATTTATAATGGTAATGAAATACTTTCTGCAAAACCAGCTGGACCAAAACATTTTTCCAGTTATTAAAATGACTTGCTCAAAATGTAAAAGTATGCAAAAGTTTGCTCAGAAGATAGAAAATAATTAGTCAATTATAAAAATCACCCAAATATAGACACAGGGATACTGATATAAACATAACACCAAGAGCCAAACATTACAATGAATCATTGTGTTTATGCAATTTTATTTGAAATGAAACAGATCTCTGTAAACCCAAGATACTACACACTAATAAGCAAAGAGAAAAATGCTGCCTGTCCAAAATGATAAAACATACCTTTCTCAATGTCTAAGAACATGAAAAAAGAGCTGCTCTTCCCCAGCAGGTGGACAGCAAAATCTTTAAAGACATGCAATGACTTTCCTACAAGGATTCTAACAAATGTACACTCGGGTTTCATTGTGTACAAATACTCTCAGCCAGACTGAATAGTCACAAGCACATACAGCACAACAGATGTGTGTGTGCACCTCCCATACATGACTACACATGCAGGAGACTTAAGAGTGTTCTACCTGTATTGTACTGCAATTTTATTGTTGCTTAACGTATGGGAAACAACACTTATAATGGCATTTCTATTCCACTCTCAATCTCCCATTTGTTACGTTCCTCTCTATGTATCTGTGAAACAACACAGGCATTAAATTTTTAACAATCCACAAGGATCAGCAATAAGCCTCACAGTGAGAGGCAACTATCACATATCACCAACTAGAAAAGAGCCTCAGCAACCAAGTAACATGAGAATGCACCCCCATTTGACACTAGTTTTTGGTTCCTCATCTTGTGAGTCAAGTAAGCTTCATGGCTGCCAGCCTCTCCCACTTGAAACTCAAGTGCATTCAAGTACTGTACAACAAGGCAACACTTTTACTAGAATTTTCCCACTCCCCCCTTTTTACATCCCTGTCCATATTAAAGGGTTATAAAGTAGCATAAATTTGGGAAAAGACAATTAACTCAGTACTCAAGAAGATGCTTTGAATGCAGAAGATACAGCACCCAATCCAGCCAGAGAGAGGCAAATAAATGCTGCGGGGGGGGGTGTCTCCCATAATCCCAGAAGCAGAATGGACAACATCCATACTAGCTCTAGGATTATAGGAACTGCATCTTCCCATCTGTGGGATTTTGAATCCTGGCAATCTTGTGCAACAATTTAATAGCAGCTTTGAAGGACTACCATCAGGCGAGGCCAAGGGGAAGGCGACAGGAAAAGAGGGCGCCAGAAAGAGCAGGGGATGAGCTGACATCAGTCAAGGGACCGGGGCCTCGAGGGGGCACGGCTCCGAAAGGCAGCCTCCTCCCCCCACCACCACCCTTTTAGCTGATCCTGAAGCCGCCATTAAGTCGGAAGGGACCGGGCGGCCGGGGCAGAGCGTGGTCGGTTCGGTCCCTGCCTGGAGGCACCTCCTGGGCGAAGAAGGGACGCGCGTCCGCCCCGCAGGCCTCCGCCTTGGCTCCCCTTCTCTCTCCCCCCCACACACACCCCACCCCCGGGGCTCCTCCTCGCCCCGCCGGCTGCGGGCACTTACGTAGCGCTGGTAGAATTTGGAGAGGCGCGGCTTGCCATGGTTGTTGAAAATCAGGATGGCTTTGATCATGGCGGCAGCCGTCGACGAGGAGACCAGGACGGCCTTGCGGGGGGGGGGCTGCCCCTCCTCCTCCTCCTCCTCCTGCTCCCCCTCGCTGAGCCCGGAGACCGTCAAGACTCCCACCCCTCCGCCGCCGCCGCCGTGGGTCGCTCCTCCTTCGAAGCCCAGCGCCGGCTGTGCGCAAAGAGACACGGGACCGCTTGTCTCTCACGTGAGACTTCCGCCTTCCTCCTCCTCCTCCTCCTCCCCCTCCACCGGACGTCATCCGTGGGAGCGGCGGCGGCGCGCGAGGGCGGGCCAACGGACGCCGGAGCGATCACGTGCCCGGGAGCGGCCTAGATAAAAAGGGAGGCGCGGGGGGGGGGCAAAGGGGTTCGCGCTTGCTTTGTGGCTCCGCGAGGATGGCGGAAGCCGGAGAAGAAGGGCCGGCTCCTGCAACGGCCACGGCCACGGCCGGCGCTCTTTCGCCTCAGGAAGGCGACCGAGGCGACGGCGAAGAAGAGAGCGCGGAAAGCGGAGGAGGAGGAGGAACCGCCGGACCTGCAGGGGCGCTGCTCGAGCCGGCCCCTCCTCCCTCCGCCGTCTCCCCAGTCACGGAGGAACCCGCCGGAGACGCCCGGAAGAAAAGTAGGCGAAAGGTGGTGGGGTGGGTCCCACCGGGTCTGGCCGCCGAACTGAGAGGAAAGAGGACGGGGGTCTCTGGGGGGGGGGGAACCGCATCAACCCGCCGTCTTGAAGCTCCCGTTTCCAAGCAGACACCCCCCCCCCAGTCGTCTCCTGCTTCCGAGAGACTTCTCGTTTTCTCCAGGCCAGGCCCCTGTGACTCAATGACGTTAGGATCCTGTTGTATGTGAGGTCTCCTCTCAGTTCAGAGTGCTGCCTAGATGCCCTGAGCACATCCGATCTCGCCTGACTTCGGAAGCTAAGCGGGGTCGGGACTGGTTAGTACTTGGATGGGAGACCACCAGGGAATACCAGGTGCTGTAGGCGCCTTGAATAAAAACTGGCAAAGCACTCCAATATTCCTGCAACGAAGAAGAGTAGGTCACAACTGTAACAACACAGTCATTAAGAGTAGAAAACTGAAAGATACCTCAGTGTAAGGTGTGCAGTAAAACACAAACAATGTGAACCCATTTTACTATATACTTTGCAGATCAAGCTCGTGATACCCTGTTGATGTCATGCCATTCTTTTCATAGAATCAGAGAGACAAATAAGACCAGTACATCATGTAATCACACTAGGTAGACCTTCAGCTTCTGTACCTCAGGATGCTGACAAACTTCTTAGAAGAATAAGATGTCATGTGGATATATCAGGACCCTTTCCAGCTTTGTGCAATTGATTATAGCTGGGAGTTGAACCTTTGAGATGGGTGATAACTCTTTTAAGGGATGATGTGATCCCTCTAGCTTTGAATGAAGCAGTAGTATAGTTTTTGTTAAAGGAGAATAATTTGGGAGCCACATTTGGATAACTATCAGACAATGCAAAGTTCACTGTGTTTGTAAATATATTGGGATGGTAGCCTCTTGGTTTTAGACAGTGTTGGGTGATACATTATCCAGAACAACTTCAATCTGGAAGGTTAGCCTGGAGTTGAATCATGGTAACTGGACTTCTTTTCTTGTGGGATTGAAATGTTTTGCTACTTATCTAAGTAGCTTCTTTAGTCTTATTTTTCATGAGACTGCATTTACCACGAGACTGAAGAAGCTATAGTGCTGTGCAAAAGTTTTAGGCAGATGTGAAAGAATGCTGTAAACAAAGAATGCTCTCAGGAATATAATGATTGCTTATTTTGTCAATTTACAAAATGCAAAGTCAGCAAACAAAATAAAAATCTAAATCAAATCAATATTTGGTGTTACTACCTTTGGCTTTCAAACCAGCACCAATTCTTAAAGGTACACTGGCAGAAAGTCAGGGGTTTTGTAGGATTATACTCAGCTGTATGATCAACCAATTATACCAAAATGGTGCTAATGATCATCATTGTCACAAGCAGGTTGAAACCCAGTCATATCATTGTCACAAGCAGGTTGAAACCCAGTCATGGACTGAAACAGAAACAGCTGTGTAGTAGGCTTAAAATTGGGTGAGGAACAACCAGACTTTGCTACCAAGGTGAGGTTGTGAAAGACAGTTTAATGGCACAGCAACAAGATACAAGGTAGTTATACTCCATAAACAAGGTCTCTCCCAGACAAAGATTTTTGAAAGCATTATTTGTTTACAGCATTCTTTGACACCTGCCTAAAACTTTTGCGCAGTACTGTACTTGGATAAGTAGTGAAATATTTCAACTTAGTTGTGGTGGTACAAAAGAATTTTAGACATTATTTGTGGGCCACTAGGAATAAAAAGAGGTTTGCAAGCCTGTTGGATCTGCTAAGCATTGCAGCTGTTCTTGTTACCACTGACAAGGATATCCTTCTAGAATACCTATGCTGGACATTTCTCGGGTATACATGAAAATGTTGGGGAAAGGCATCTGAAAGTACAGCCTGAAATTACTTCAGCGTAGAGATGATAGTCAGCTCTGCCTCTTGTTTCCTTTGACTAACTGCAGGTGGAGTACAGAACTTTTTTTGAACTAATATATAGACTGAGTTACACTCAGTGATTCCAGAAGTTGTATTGGCTGTAAATAATTTACTTCTGCCCCTTGTTCACTCTGTTTTAGTCACTTTGCAATGTAGTTCCATCATGTGTTATATACTGGTTCTGTTTGATCTTATGTACAATGTATTCTATTTTCCAGTTGATGTTTTGCTCAAGGCTGTTGGAGATACCCCTATAATGAAGACCAAGAAATGGACTGTAGAGAGAACCCGCACAATCCAAGGCCTCATTGATTTTATCAAAAAGTTTCTCAAATTACTAGCCTCAGAACAGCTGGTATGTATTTCCTTATTTCTGAAAAAATATGTTGAGGCTTAATGTGTTGTCCAGATGTGGACCTCTGATTTGTTTCTCTCCCAGCAAGTGGGAGAAGGGGTCTTGGATTTGTTATTCTTGGGAGATAAACAAACCAATGCATGCACCTGGATTCAGATGACATGTTTAAAAAACCTACAGAGCTTTTAAACAGGATGAAATTGCTCCTTTTGCAAGCGGAAGTTACAGTATTTGGCAGCAGACACTAGTCTATGTCTTGTAACAAATCAGGGTTTCTGCAGATGATCTTCTGCAGAGGCCTAGATGATCACTTTTTCAACAATGGAAATTTTGTTAGTTCACAAATGCCAACACAGTCATTTGGAAATGGATGTTTTGAAACTAAACATTTAAATGTGAATTGTGTGTTTTGTACTGAAATCCAAAAAAGATTAGCTCATCCAGTAATAATGCCATAGTTCTGTAAATAACACCATAGGCAGTACCTTTGTGTATTGCATATTCCATGATGCCTCATGTATTTCATGCAAACACAAAAAATAAGTGCAATAACCATAACTCCAGTTATAATCTGGGGTCATTCTGCCTGTTTCTTTTCATTCACTGTTCCATTTGCCAAATGACATTCACCCTATGAACTCATTTGCGAGCAGATTGCTAAACCTAAGACCTAACAGTTGTGTTTTTCAAGTGTGATAATCAGGAGCTTGACCAATAAGTGTAATTAATGTCATTATAACAATGACTCAGTTGCTATTGTACCATATAATCAGTATTTTGCTTCATAAAATTCATTATTAACAATATAAGTACTTTATTTGCACAGTGAAATAAATAGATCCAACAATAAGATACTTAGTCCACATCAAAAAGGAGAAGAATATAACAATCTTCAGAAAGGTGTTGTGAGTTTTTCAGGCTGTGTGGCCATGTTCTGGAAGTTTCTCTTCCTGGCATTTCGCCAGACTCTGTGGTTCCTTGCCCTCTGAAGATGCTGGCCGCAGAGTCTGTTGAAACGTCAGGAAGAAAAACTTCCAGAACATGGCCAAACAGCTCGAAAAACTCATAACAGCTATCAGATCCCTGCCGTGAAAGCCTTGGAGAATACAATCTTCAGAAAGCTTGCCCTCAAGCAAACGGAGATACCTTCTCTTGCCATTAGACCTTATGCTAAGGCTAGAAGTACCCTGGTTTCCATGGCAGCATCTCATGGCAGCAGCATGCCAGAAGTGAGATGGAAAAATTATCTCTCCAGCCAGATGTCCTTGTTCAAATTAAGGGGGTATAAACGCTGATCACAACACAAATATATTCACATGCAACAAAAATAGCAGCAACTTTCTTTTGAACACTCCTAACCCTGAAGTGGAAGAAAGGCAATGGAAGCAATGCTTTTGAAGAACCACAGGCAGAGACAAATTTTCTGTGCTTATGTGCCATTGTCCTAGCTTATCCACAGAACATTCATTTGTAAACTCTTTTCCCCCAATCCCCTTCTGCCATTTTCTGACTAAAGACATTCCATTCAATATACAAAGGTGAATTGTTTCTAGAGTGTCCGCTTGGAAGTTTACTTAGATATATAGCCATCCAGGCTTCCACAGATGCTTTCAAAGACTTTGAGACCACCTATAAAGGGGCTGCAGTTATGGTGCAATTCTTGTAAGTGTTGAAGAGAAACTTGAAGCTGTTGTTCACAGGGCCAGTCTACCCTTCCATTTTCTTCATGTTGCTTAAAACACATGGGTAGTTAAAAGCATCAGTTGGAACTTCGAGCAGCTCTCTTTTCTTGGAGTAGAAATTGGGGATTTGCTGTCTTCCACCCTTTATTTGATATCTGTGAGATTCTCTGGGGAATCATTCTCAACGGTCATTGGTAATTTTGCTAGTAGATAGAGGTTCATCATTCTTTTGTTCAACTCTGTTGTCAACAAGTTAATTCAGACATTCACCAGAATATGTGGGTTGGGTTGTATTCATGATGAAGATGCCTGTAAGCCATGTCCCAATGTTTCTACCACCTTTTCCCAACTCTGTGCTTTGAGTGAATTTCTGAAGAGAAGACCGTAAAATGTGCTGCTGAACACACACAGTTTCAGTGATCAGGAACCTAGGCAGTTTGCTCTTCTGTTTTCGTGTTTGGTATGTACAGGTGAAACTCAAAAAATGAGAATATCATGCAAATTTTTATTTATTTCAGTAAATCAACTCAAAAGGTGAAACTAATATGTGAGATTGACTCATTACATGCAAAGTGATATATGTCAAGCCTTACTTTGGTATAATTGTGATGATTCTGGCATACATCTTATGAAAACCACAAATTTACAATCTCAGAAAATTAGAATACTGTAAATATTCTAGGCCCAAAGTATCACACTCTAATCAGCTAATGAATCCATAACATCTGCAAAGGGTTCCTGAGCCTTTAAATGGTCTCTCAGGCTTGTTCAGTAGGAATCAGAATCATGGGAAAGACTGCTGATCTGATAGTTGTGCAGAAAACCATCACTGACACCCTCCATAAGGAGGGAAAGCCCCAAAAGGTACAGATTGCAAAATAAGTTGGATATTCCAAAGTGCTATATCAAAGCGCATCAATAGAAAGTGATGTGAAAGGGGAAAGTGTGGAAGAAAAAGGTGCACAAGCAGCAGGGATGACCACAGCCTGGAGAGGATTGCTATTCAAGTGTTGGGGACTTTCACAAGGAGTGGACTGAGGCTGGAGTGAGTGCATCAAGAGCCACCACACACAGAGAGACAGATCCTGGACATGGGCTTCAGATGTCGTATTCTTCTTGTCAAGCTGCTCCTGAACACTGTTGCTCAGTGGTCCAAAGTCCTCTTTTCTGATGAGAGCCACTTTTGCATCTCTTTTGGGAACCAAGGAACCAGAGTCTGGAGGAAGAATGGAGAGGCACGCAACGCAAGATGCTTGAAGTCCAGTGTGAAGTTTCCACTGTCTCTGTTGATTTAGGGAGCCGTGTCATCTGCTGGTGCCAGTCCGCTGTGCTTCATTAAGGCCAGGGTCAGTGCAGCTATCTACCAGGAGATTTTGGAGCACTTCATGCTTCCTTCCGCATATGAGCTTTATGGGGATGCTGACTTCATTGTCCAGCAGGACTTGGCACCTGCCCACACTGGCAAAAGTACCAAAACCTGGTTCAGTGACCATGGGGTTACTGTGCTTGATTGGCCAGCAAACTCGCCTGACCTGAACCCCATAGAGAATCTATAGGGCATTGCCAAGAGAAAGATGAGAGTCATGAAACCAAAAAAATGCAGCGGAGCTGAAGGCCGTTATTGAAGCATCCTGGTCTTCCATAACACTTAAGCAGTGCCACAGGCTGATAGCATCCTTGCCACGCCACATTGAGGCAGTAATTGATGCAAAAGGTGTCCAAACCAATTATTGAGTACATATGCACGCTTAGACTTTTCAGGCGCCCAATATTGTTCTATTTCCAATCCTTGTGTTATCAATGTCATGTAATCTTCTAATTTTCTGAGATACTGAATTTGGGGTTTTCATAATCTGTGCATCATAATCATCACAATTGTACCAAAGTAAGGCTTGACATATCTTGCTTTGCATGTAATGAGTCTATCTCATATATTAGTTTCATCTTTTGAGATGACTTACTGAAATAAATGAACATTTGCATGTAAAATAAGTCTTGTAGTACTGTGCTGCACAACTTACTTAGCTACATACGAGTAAGAAGCAGACAAGTCTTCTGTTGTAGGCTAGTTCATAAAGTTCTGAAAATGAAGTCTCCTTTGGAAACCAGTTTTTAATCGTTGAGCAATATTTTAATTAGTTCCAAGCATTTTACCCTCCAAATTCAGACTTCTTTCCACTAGTAGGTAACCTTAAACTGCAGCTTATGCCACCTGAACACCCATTCTCTTTTAAGAAGTGGCTTCTTTGGTCTTTGACAGTAAATAAAGATAACTAACATTTGCATGATATTCTGATTTTTTGAGTTTCACCTGTAAAGTCTAACTGAATTCCAGATAAGGGGAGGTGGGCATATACAGTACTGTATATGCATTCCTTTCTGTCTTACAAATACAGCCCTGAATAGAGCTAAAGGCCAACCAAATTTTGAGGTGCTATAGAAAGAACCCTGCACTTATTATTAGTGATCCTTCCTTCAACCATGCATGCTAAACCAATACAAAGCATAAAAACTTATGTTTGTCATGGAACATTTTGAAGGCACAATGTGTTCCAAATAGAAGAAAATCCCCATCCACAGTGTTAAATAAAAGATTTTTAAAGTATGCACCATGTTTCTAAAGGCTTTTAAAATAACTTTTTCAATATGTCTCTTCTTTCTTACACAGTTTATTTATGTAAATCAATCCTTTGCACCTTCACCAGACCAGGAAGTTGGAACATTATATGAGGTGATTTCCAATGTTTTTCTTTTATACTGTTCATGTTAGAAATTTAAAGCAGGCTGATTGAATAAAGCTATCGTCCACCTCTGACTTCAGACTGTGCTACTCCCTAAGAACATGTCAATGATGTGTCGATTGGGACAAAAGTAGTACAGTACTGTACATAAAACTTTCTGAATAGATGTCACCAGTAGGTGGCAGTATGTCATGAAACAAACTGTGGACCAACAATTAGTTGAAACCAGATTTAATTTAGCATGCTGCAAGTATTTATGGAATCATTGCTGATTTTTTTTTTATCTTTTTCTCTTCTCTTTGTTCCCTTGCAGTGTTTTGGAAGTGATGGAAAGCTAGTACTACATTATTGTAAATCTCAAGCCTGGGGATGAATCAGGAGCTCCTAGTGTTTTGGATTATTAGAAAATGAGCGGGCTGTTATAATATTCAGAAACATTCCCCAAGGACAACCTGAAGAATTGTCTGCATTGTTGCTCATGGAATCCACTTTATACTTTCTCTTATTTTCTGTGTGTCAGAATAGGAGATAAGTACAAGAACTGTGCAAGTTTCTCAGCCTGATAATTTAAGTCATTGGAGAGCTTTCTCATATTCCATTTGTAAAGCTGAGCCTGTCTTTTGTTACCCCAGGATTTTAATTTCTCCTTTCCTATTAAAGGATGCAAAATTTTGATTTGGGGAGTACATAGATCATTTCACCAGACTAAATGGGGGTTTAAGACTTCCAGAATATCTGTTCAATGTTCTGAGCAGCTGAAGTATCTGCATCTGAGATAAATGGTTGAATTTTCTATTTGTTCTTGTCTGTCGCTTCATTTTAAATATAGCTGGTGTTCAGCTTCAATTTCTATCAGCTATATAAGCTGAAAGAGACTTTGCTCACAGCCTTCACAGTCATCACTTTGTCTGTTCCTGCTTCATCACATGGGAGACTATTTTATAAGATACATTTTATAAAAAGTAAAGGTTTATGCATCAAGATGTTTTTTAAACAGGGATTTTGTTTATTATATTCACCATTTATTCTTGTCCTTCTGTTCTGGACACCTATGTCAAAGGTCATAATGCTCTGTAAGTCAGTTTTTTAAGCTTGTAATTAGGGGAAATGAGTCCAGCTGTGGACAGGAGCAAGCAGGCTAAGGTGGCCTTGAAGAGAAGAGAAGTGTCCAAGGACACTGAAGCATAGCTCTGAAGCGTGGATGTAAAGAGCACTATATCATGTGATTATAAAGTGAAAAGGTGATTGGTAATAGTATCTATATATACTCTGTGTGATGCAATATGTTCTAGCTGTCTGCCTGGTGTTTTCCTACTTGCTGTGTTGATGTCTGATGATGCTGTAACCTATGGATGAAATTTACTGATGTAACTCTATGGTGACTGATGGAGAAGAAATGCTGAGATGTTTGCTACAAAGAAATAATAGCTGATGTACTCAGAGCAAAAGGGGTGTGGTGGCTCAACGGACTAAGGCTCCAAAATTGTTGACTGCAAAGTCGGCAGCTCGGCGGTTCGAATCCTGGGTGCCATGTAGCGGAGCAAGCTCCCGCTGATAACCCCAGCTCCTGCCAACCTAGCAGTTTGAAGGCATGTAAATGCAAGTAGATAAATAGGTGCCGCCGTAAAACAGTGTTTCCTTGCAGCCATGCTGGCCACATGGCCATGGACTTACACAACACTAGCTCTTGGGCTTGAATACAGAGATGAGCACCGCCCCTAGAGTCGGACACGACTAGCAAGCATGTGCGTGGGGAACCTTTACCTTTTTACTCATAGGAATGTCTGATGATGCTGTAACCTATGGATGAACGCTACTGATGTAAGTCTATGGTGACTGATGGAGAAGAAATGCTGAGATGTTTGCTATGAAGAAATAATAGCTGCTTTACTCAGAGCAAAGTTCTTGCCTATGAACTGTAAATACTGTAAATAGACTGCACAAAAACAAGCAACCTAGTCTGTCATGTTTTCTCTAACCTGGACATAGCTGCATACTCTGCTATGAAGATACACTTAAAATACATAACAACCTATTTTTAATTTTTCTTTCAATCATACATGTTTTCCCACTATATATATATACAGCAGTTTGGTTTCCTTTCTGGGTGGAGGCTCTTTGCACAAAGATCAAGAGGATCCTTGCTCTTGATCTCAGTATTCTAGTGGAACATACCAGTCTCTCTTATATTGCTTAGGTTAATAAATAACACTGAAAGCTGCTCCCCATGTATGGGTTACTATAGACACTGTTGTTATAGGCACACACACTTCTGAATTTATCATCCCATTGTTTATGAAAAAGAGAATTATATATTTTGTTGACAATTGGCCTGTGCAACAAATTTCTTACATCCTTTTCTCCAATGTCTGTTCTTTCATTTTCTGGAATATTGTTTGGGCTTGTCTTGCTGGGAAAAGCAGTTTTTTCCATGGAAAAACTGCATTACATTTTACCCATGGACATTAAAGGTGCCAGTTCTAGGCCTGTGTAAGCAAATGGAATAGCATTGAAGTGTGTTCTTAAAATTCTTTGTGGTCTTGGGGTTTAAACACAGTTTAAATCTTTCACAGCTGAGTTGTTTTTGGTGGGAACCTTGCCCACATGCTATGCCTGCATAGGTGCACCCTTGATTCCTTTTGGTGCACCACAATAGCAACACAAAAAGTGTGAATTATGAGTAAGAACTGTTCAAAATAATATTACAGATGTATTACTATGCAGAATATAGATAAAACAGCATGATAGGCTGTTTCTGAAATTCCTTATCTGACTGGAATGTGAAAGATAACTAGGGGATCTGTTGCTGGATTGCAACTTTTCTCTTTCACATGTTTCAAACAAAATATTGAGAAAAGGAGTATCATGTCCCCTAATGACCGACCACTTGATTACTGTGGGAAAGAGGTTGACAGCAGAGATGGGCATGAACTGCAGTTTGGCCCAGTTCAGTGCAGTGTCCACACAGGTGTTTAGAAGATGCCATGCACTCTCCCACCTCCTCTGTTCTATACCTTCCGCTATCCAGAAAGAATGTCTGTTCCACTGTCTTTGGCACATCATATATTTATCCTTGTAAAAAATGGGGAAGTGCCCTAGTGCAAAATCACAGCCCTGCAGTCTAAAATGGAGTCATTGAATCTGGGGGATTCAATTGCGGGATTGTGTATTGTTGTTTTTTTAATTGTAGTTTTTATGTATTTGGCATGAATGCTGTCAGGTGAGAGAGCGCATGGCTATGTGTGTGTGTGTTTGGTTTTATGTCAGTTTTTAAATGAGTACAAGTGATGTTCTGCATGTGAATGTAGGAGTATTCGTATGGATGTTTGTTCTTAAATGGTAGATTTTATGCCTTGGAATTTTATACGGGTGTGTGAGTGAGCTGACTGGATGGCACTTTTAATCTCATATTTTATACAATGACAATAAATTATATTCTATTCTAAAGTGAAAAAGAATATAAAGAGTATGTTTCAAATTGAAAAGAGATGCAAAGCAAAAGTAGAACAGAAAAAAATGCTAAACACCTAGATGAGTAGGAGAGAAAAGGTGGAAACATTAGGAAGATCAGTCCAAACTAAGTTAGTAATAGTTCATACCAGTGTAAGGAATGATGTCATCAGAATGGCAGTGGGGAAAAACTCAAGAACTTGGGGGCCCAATTGGATATAATTTACAGAGGCCATTGTCTTGTCTGCAGGGGCACACAGTGAGGCTCATGGCTGAGTAAAACCCCAAAAGGATCTTCCACACCCAAGGCCTTGAACCATAACACCACATAGGCTTGGGAATCCTCACAACAACCTTCTTGAATTAGAGAGTATGCTGTACTACAGACATCAGCTGATGAGAATAACAGTTGCATACAACAAATAACAGAAATAGGGTAAAAAGGATGCAACAGTTTGTTTTGTCCCTATGATTCAGTTCATCCCTTAGTCCAAATTTGTTTCAATTATCTAGCACAAGAAAGGAAAGCACATACAGTATTTTGATGTCCAGAGAGGTGTGTACGAATAGGGCTGTAAATAACACAATATCCTCTGCATGGATTAAGGGCCTCCTGGTTGATTTAAGTGGGTTGGCGTTGTGATCTTCCTCAGCCACTTCTTCCCACCGATGGAGAGACTTAACAGCTTCATCTGGCTGTCCCACGAATCCGTTTT
Organism: Phrynocephalus versicolor; assembly: GCA_023846285.1. Classification (NCBI taxonomy): domain Eukaryota; kingdom Metazoa; phylum Chordata; class Lepidosauria; order Squamata; family Agamidae; genus Phrynocephalus; species Phrynocephalus versicolor. The sequence continues at coordinate 52,277,018 of JAHTLZ010000237.1, forward strand.
CGTTCTGTGAAATCGCTGCTCAAGCTCAAGGTTCAGTCGAGTCCTTTTTCTCCTTTACATTCCAGGGGAGTTCGCACCCCTTTATCCCTATTTCAAACAAGGTGCTTAATGGAGATATGATCAATCTGCGATAGGTCAGATTGCGTGGCCCAATTATTTCAGACCTCTTGGTTGGTTTTAATTCCCTGCTAGCTGTTGTTGCACAGCGAAAAGCAGAAAAGAGAATTCAAAAGGCTGCTCTCCCCACCCACCCACCCATCCCTCCGCCGGGGGTGGGGGTGGGTTGGGACCGTGGAGGCAAGGCAGAGGGGAATGAATGGGCGGCCAACTCCTGGCTGGCGCCGCAACCCGAGCCCTGGGTCGGGGGTCGTTTCTAAATCCTTGACCGGGGTTCGCGGATCTCCAGGCATGCCCCGCCTGGAGAAAGGAAAGCAAGCTCTTTGTGCAGCAGGGAATTTGGCAGCGGGTCGTGCTGGGGCCCTTAGGGAGGAAATTAAAAAGCAAACACACCCACAAGGCGCCTCATCTTGGAAGGCGAGCGAAGGGGCTTCGGGAAGGCTGTCCTTCCTTTTGGCTTGCCGGAGGGAGCGGCAGCGAGCTGGAGGAATCCCGCCGTGCCTCCCTCTGCCCTTCGTCGCCACTTGGTACGTTCCCACTCTTCCCTGCAGGGAATAAATACAAGGGCGAGCGCGCCGCCGGCGCAGAAGAGAAGAAGGAGGCTGGCCCGGCGGCGTTGGTGTGTGCGCGGGAGGCGAGCCTCTTTCTCTCTTTCGCCCCCAGAGCTCGAAGCCGGAGCCCGCGCTGATGGATCTTCCCGTGCAGACCGAACTGTGCAAAGCACAGACCTTGGACGAGCTGATCGAGGTCCTGCATCGATTGTTCGCCGAGGACAAAGTCAGCGTGGCCGAAATACAAACTTTAATGGAATCCTATGAGAGCAATCCGGAGGAGTGGACCAAATTCGCGCAGTTTGACCAGTTCAGGTAAATTCGGGCAGCCATCCACGGCGATGGGTTCGTCTGGACCAACCTCCAGACTTCCTGGGGACCGAGGGGGGCGAGCCGATGAGTGTCTTGCTGCATGGTAGGGTAAGCCCGGCGCCTTGAGATTTTGCGAATTGAAACGTTTTCACCGAAATCGCTTTACGCGTGTGCGCCTTACGGAGACCTGCAGTTGTATCGGGAGTTTTTTGTTCGATCGAGATATCGGCTCCGTTTTATTATCTTCCATGTGGACGCCTTGTTCCGAGTACCGGGCGGTTGTTTTTAAAGTTTGGGGGAGAGGTCCGTAGGCTAAGCAGTTTCGGGTGATTTGGCCATTTCAAGATGAATCGGTCGCTAAAAGATGAAGCTCAGCGTCCCTCGAAAAGGGTTTGGCGAGACGCCAGGCTGACGGCAGAAATCTGCTCCCAACACAGCCTTTCCCGGGGGTACCAGCGATGTCGCCAAGTTCAATTCAAGGTGCCCCTGCGGAGGCTCAGAGCAGTCACTGGAATATCGTGTTCTTACCGCCTGATATGCATTCTTTTTTCTGGGGGGGGGGGGCTGTTCCCCTGCTTCCAGGACACCTGCACCCCACCCTGTTTGTTCATGAGGGTTTTTAGGTGTCAGATTTGGAGAGTTTCGGCAAGTGACTACCTTGACTACAGCGCCCAGTGGTTATGCTGTCCTTCTTGTTGGAGTGGGTGGGAGTCAGAGTAGTCCCCAAAAGTTGCCCCCTCAGATGCTGAGAATTTGTTAGGCTTGAATGGTTTGGTTTGTGTTGCAATGGCAGGGTGTTCTTTTTACTATTCCAGAGATTTCTTCCAAAAATGTGGTCTAGCTTGTGAGGAATGTATTTGCAATGGAACTTGGAGCAAGAACAATGCTGTCCGTTGGGGAAAATTTGAGATGCTTTAAAAATAGTGAGCCAAAGAAGGATTCGATCTGTTTGGAAGGTGATTTTAACTGTTCTTTTAAGACTCAACTGTTCTAAGTCTTAAAAGCTCATATTTCCATTCAGTTATTTCCCCCCTCCCCCTTTTGCTGAGGGCAGCTTGAAAGTCCATACTGTTGGGTAATAATAGGTAACATAAGAACATAAGAAGAGCCATGCTGGATCAGCCAAAGGCCCATCTAATCCAGCTTCCTGTATCTCACAGTGGGCCCACCAGATGCGTCTGGGAGTGCACGAGACTAGATATTTGTCTCCTGATACTACTCCCCTATATCTGGTCCTTGAAGTACTCCGGTTTTAAGACTGGGCATCTCCATCATGTTTTTAAGACATCTCCATCATGGTTTGTAACCTGTGATGGACTTTTCCTCCAGGAATCTGTCCAATCCCCTTTTGAAGGCATCCAGGCCAGATGCCATCACCACATCCTGTGGCAGGGAGTTCCACAGACTAACAACACGCTGGGCGAAAAAATAGTTCCAGTGCCTAAGCAAGTGATAGGTGCTTTGTAACTAGCAATCTACATTACTGCAAAAAGCAGCTCATTTTCCCTTGCATGTGTGTCTGCTGGACTGTGGTCAGCAATCCTACAGTAATACTGCTTGGCCGCAGTATGTGTGGAGATAATGAACTATTACTAACACACATATGTGAACTATGAACTATTACTAACTCACATATGTGAACAGCAGGATGAGCACACAGGAAGAAAAAAAGCTAGGGCAATTTCAGGCAATATGAACCATTGCTTTGTGTCCAGGTCAGAGGACGTAATAGCATCACACTCTCCTTTGGATCAAACAACACCAGAAGTGCTTGGTCCCACCCTGGTCACCACAGTTTAAAGAAGATATCAGCAAGCTGGCATGTACTCAGTCCAGAGGAAGGCAGTCAAAACAACAGAGCAGCTGGAAAGCAGGGTTTGATGAGGAACAGTTGAGCAAGTTGGGTATGCTCAGCCTTGAGGAAAAGGAAGAGTGAAAGGTGACACAATGGCCATCTTCAAATATTTGAAAGGGCAACACACAGCAGATAGAGCCAACTTTATTTCTGTAGCTCCAAAAGGAGGACGTGAACTAATGGATTCAAATTACAAGAAAGAAGGGTCGGACTAAACAATGGCACAAATTTCCTGACAGCAAAAGCTGTTCAAGAGTGGAACAGACTACCTTGGAAACTTCCTTTGTTAGAAGTTTTTAATTTATTCACTTTTTGTTGGGCATGTTTTAGCTGTGGATTTCATGCATTGGTTAAGGTTAGACCGGATGACCCAGGAGGTCAATTCCAACTCCTTGCTTGTATAGAAAGGACTTCAATAAGAAGGCATCTGTCTGAGACTTTGCAGTGGGAGTGTCCTATAACCCAAAAGAACAGTCAATATGAGAGTGGGCTTAAAGGATTATTGCAGTGGGAAGACCTCGCAGCCACCAGAAGTCTTTCCCGCCATGAGAACTATTTAGCTGACAAATATTTGAATTCAAATACAGTACATGAATTAAAATAGCTGCGTCCTAAAAGCAGGCATGTTAGAGAAATACTCATCCTGCTTTTCTCTAAGTTTTGTATCTTGGAGAAAGAATAGGCAAGTTATAAATATAATGAATAGTTAATAATTCAACTCTCACGTCACCATTCTAGCTGAAAATTATGGTGGATCAACTCAGATGACTAATCAACAACAGCAAACATTAAATGGTGTTACTCAGTGGCTGATGTCCTGATGTGTGTGATTCAGGAAGATGGACAGTATAAAAATACATAAATATAATTAAGTAAAAATAAATAATAAGTCACACTGCAGTAAGGGCATGGAATCCATGGGGATTTGGTCAGTGAGTTCCTCTTCAAATTTCCTTTATTCAAGTGGGCCTAATCTAGTTCTAACTCAGATGATCAACAAGAAGAATGATGACAGGTGGTTCTGAATGACCAAGTGGCTAGTCCTTAACCAACTGATGGGCCAATGATTTGCAACGTCTTAGCACACAGCAAAAAGTGCCAGCATAGCATTCACATAGCATGCTATAGAGCAGCCTTGCCCAGCATAGTTTCCTCCAAAAAAAATTGGCCTACAACTTCTGTCATTCTTGCTTAGCATAGCCAAGGGTGTGACAGTGGAGATGGAGACCATTAATTTAACACATCTGAAGGACACAAGTTTGGCTCAGGATTCGATTGTTCAAAGCAGATCACACGCTACCTTGTGCATTATCATAAATGAAGCTAATATTAATAGGTAGCCACAACGATCACCATGATTATTACGATTAATTATTATAATAATCAATAAATATCATTATGATTGCCTATTAATATCAGCTATTAACAGCAATCCTTAGTAAATATTAATTGCACTGCTCCATCTCATTGGTACTTGGCCAGAAATCTAGAGGAACAGGTGCATGGTAAGATTCTCCCACGGTGAGGCAAGGCATTACATGCGGCTGTGGATACAGGAATCCCATCTTCACTCAAACTAGCCAAATGGCATGAGCAGATAACTAATCCATATGAAACAACTTTTGAGAGTGAACAAAAAAAATTACCGAGAAAATAAAAAATCAGTTTTTTTAAAAAAAATTAAATTGGTTCCACAGGTCTCTGTTTAGATCATTTAGGTTAGTCTGGTGGGAAGGAGGCTTCCCTCGGACTTTTATAAGCTGTGGGACGCCCTCCCCTGGGAGGCTAAGCTGATCCTCTCCCACCTGTCCTTCCAGTGGCAGGTGAAGACCATGCTTTTCAAGCAAGCTTTTAATATCGAAAATGGGCTGGGAAGAATTTGGGCTTTGGGTGTTACACCCTCTTTTTATTGTATGTGTGTTTAATGTGTTTTTAACTGGTTTTAAGTAAAATGTTTTAACACTATTGTATGTTTAATTGTTTTAATGCAATAATTTATCATGTGCTTCATGGGGTGGTTTTTAAATATTTTGTGAGGCACCTGGGCTCCCTTCACTGGGAGGAAAGTGGTGTAAAAATGCAATTGATGTATTGATTTATTGAATATTCTGATGCTGCTATATGGTGGGAAAGCCCCTCTCTCTTTTACTGGGCACAATCCTTCGAGGCCAATGATAGGTGGATAGTTTGCCACCCCCCCTTCCACATCCAAGGGACTACCAAAATCTTGGCAGACAAAACATCTTTGTAGCGTAGCCTCCCTAGATTGAAGTAGGCAGGTAAGAATGGAAGACACGTCATTCCTAAGCAGAAGAGGGGGAGCGAGAAGCTGCTACTGGCAGAGCAGCACAACCCCCTTCTCTGACCGGGTCAGCATGTCGCCACCTTGATCAGATAAACTACCTTTAGAGCAATAGGTTTCAAGGTGTGGGATGTGGCCTGTAGCTTCTCCCTTTGCTCATGGCTCACACTAAGCTACTTGCATGGAGAAGGCCATCAAAGTGTCTCCTAAAGCACATTTCCAAACTAGGTAGCCCACAAATTGGTTGTATGTAGGTTTTGGTTAACAGAGGAGAGGAAGTTAAATTTGGGGGGTTTGATGGATTGCGGCTTCCCCCATTCTTCCTCGGTGGCTGTGCTACCTAGAACTGATTTGTGCAGAGTTAGGGTCGTTCTACAGAAAACACCCAATATCACATATTCAGTAGCCTGATATCATTGAACCACCCTCACTTCACCCCGTGGAGTTATAGGTTTAGCAGTTTTGTGAAATATTTAGAATTCTTACTTCCTCTGAACAATGGAGCAGAACTGTAGAGAGCTCTCTGGCAGAGAATTCGAATGGCAGGAGGTGCAATCAGATGACAAGTAAGGATTGTGCCAGAAAGGGATGCTTTGCCGATACCTGTATCTTGTGAAGTGAACCTTCTGTTCATACAGGAATGACTCTCACCCAGCCCTCCGAAAGAATAGCCCTACTGAAATACTCCATCTTGGGCATAGATCAGGGCCAGGCCAGTCTACTTTCTCCTGTGTGTTATGTGATCACTGAGGAAATAGTTTGTCCCAGACTGTGCTACCACAGGTGGTCCAAAACACAAACTGTTTGCCTGCCTGAGCCCCCCCCCCCAGCACAAAACTACAGACTCTGTAGGTTGGAGTCAAGGCAGTTCACCTGGCGCCAAACTGCTAGTCTCTGTTTCTCCTTTTCTATGGCTGTGTTCCTACTTGCACCAAAACCCCATCAGGCTGAACATGAGCAGGATGTGCAGCAGTTTCCCATAAAGCATCTGCAGCTAGCCACAGCTGAAACACGAAGCCACTCCTATAGTTTAAAACTTTAAATAATATAGATTGTGGGAACTAAGGAGGGAGATACTTTCTCTGTTCTCTCACGCTTGCCTGGGGTGTCTCTGATCACAGCTGAGAGCCATGTCCTACTCCTCCCAGCATCTCATGGCTTCTGCAAATTGCCACGCAGTGACAGAGGTTTAGAGGCAGAGAGTGGGCTGGGACCCAGTGGCCAATCACAGCAGCCTTTGAGCAACACACCCAGAGGGGTTGGGCTAGTGAGAGCTGGCACGAGGAAAACACTAGCTAAACCTCAGAGGCGAGCAGAGCTTGTTTTATGATTCACTAAGAATTGATTCAGCAGTGCTGGCTGGCCCGGAGGACAAGGATAAGTCAGGGGCAGCGGTCGGAAGGAGATTGGTAACTGCAGTCTAGGAATCGTTGTCTCTGCCAACGATACCAGATCATCAGCCTCCCAAGCTACCAAAGGATGAATGGAAGTTAGGCTGCTGAAATCAAGACAGGTTCTGATACAAATTATAGATATAGATATAGATATAGATATAGATAGCTATACCACACACAGTCTCCAGATTTACCAGGTGGCTGCAGAGTGAATGTGGAGGGTTCTGGGAGTTCTAGTCCAAAAATGAAACCTTTTGGAAGCTCTGAACCGAATTAGATGGATGTGCAGGAAGAGACTTGAGACGAGCCTTAATTATGGAGTGAAGACTAATTCCGAAGTTGACCGAGTGCTCTGGGCAGCTTATTTGCTCCATTATGTGCCTCTCCCTCCCTCGAGCAATTATTTGACATGAGGTGGTTCGTGCACATTCCCAAAGGGTTAGCTTGTGTTACATAATGTTAGCTGATTAGATAAAGAGAAACTTTTCCAGAGATAGCAGGAAAATTCCAGTTTACAATCTTGCTTTCCTGTTTGGAGTGGGCACTAGTTCAAACCTGTAGGAGTGCACCTGCTCAGATTTAAAAGACAAACCACTGTCCGTTTTTTTTTTTTAAATGTTTGCACTGTCTGTTGATCCACACATATGCAGAAGCAGTTATGAGAAAGGCATGTGTGGACGAATCTGCCATTTGGGTCCAAAGTGGTGGTGGGAGCACCATTAACCTTCGGTATGCAGATGACTGATACTGGTGGTGGAAAATAAGAACAATCTGATCCTAAGAGTCCAAGATGAAAGCGAAAAACTTGAATTGTGCCTCATCACCAAGAAAGCTAAATTAATGACAGCCGCAGAGAGCATGCAAGTCAGTGTTGATACAGTATCAGCAATGAAGTAATTAAAGCAGTAAAGGAGTTTAACTTCCTTGGCTCAAAAATTATTCAAAATGGTGACTGAAACTTGGAGATCAGAAGACATATAGCACTTGGAAGAACAGCATTGATCAGTATGAATAACATCTGGAAGAATAAAGACATCAGCCCCCCAATCAAATGCAGACTAGTTAATTTGATCCTGTTTCCAGTAACTTCATATGGTTGTGAATAGGGATGGCTATTTTGTTTTGGAACCAGCAGGTTACGAAATGAACCACGCAAGCCCAGGTGGTCCTCGGAACTGGCTGATACACACAGATCTAATTGTTTTATCTTTATCTTTCTCACGCAGGGTTAAAATGCAACAAGGAAGCATGCTGCAATGTCATCTGTGCCAGATCTGTGATGCTGGCCAATCAGGAGCTGTGTAGGGACAGGCATCATCCCACCTCCCTCTCTGATTGGCCAGCAGCACAAAGCAGGAAAGATGACATCAAAGTGTGCTTCCTCCTTGGATTTTAACCCTTCACGAGAGAGTATCAGCCAGTTCTGAGGACCACCTGGGCTTGCGTGGTTCCTTTCGTAACCTACTGGTTCCAAAACGAAATGCCCATCCCTAGCTGTGAAACTTGGACTTTCAGGAGGACGTATAAGATAAATGCATTTGAACTGTGGTACTGGAGAAGACGACTACCCATTACATGGACAGTGAGGGTTACCAACAAGGAAGTCCTAGACAAACCGCAAATATCTGGGGAAGCCAAGATCATCAAACAAAAACTGTCATACTTTGGTCATGTTATGCAAGCTGACTCACTTGAAAAAGACAGTAATGCTGGAATTGGTCAGTGGCAAAATAAGAAGGGGCCACCCAAGGACTCGCTGGGTTGACAGCATCAGGAGCGACACAGGAGTGACTTTGATGGAACCAAAAAAAGCTGTAAGAGATAGGCATGGAAAATAGTGATGCACAACATTGCCAAGAATTGGACATGACTGAACAAATAGAAGTTTATCCACATTGGTTTGAAAGGCTGCTTTTGCTTTTAACGTACAGGAGCTGTGCAGATTTTTTAATCTATTGACTTTTCATCAAAAACATTCCTAATATAGGATCATTGTGTAACACTTGCTCTTGATACACACTTACATGGGAGTAAGCTGCAGGAAACTCAGTAGAGCTACTGAGCAAATACACATAAGCACTGCCTGTTACACCTCATTTCTTCTTACCTTGTTCCATAAGCCTTATGATGATGAAGAGCCTTTCTCTTTCACTGTTCTTCAAACTATAGCAATAGTTTTTGACCAAATGGGTTTTTCAGTCTTCTTTCTTCAGATAGACAATTGTGCTGCATCACAAATCACTCTGGAATTTTATAATCACAAAGGAAAATGATTTGATTAGTCCAGGAGCTACTCTTTTATCTATTTTCTTTATATAAAATATTTCTACCCCACCTTTCTCCTTAAGCAGAACCCAAGGCAGCTTCCATCTTTCAAAGATAATATATAAAGTTAAAAACAATAAGTATTCAAATCATAGAATCATAGAGCTGGAAGAGACCTCAAGGGCCATCTAGTCCAACCCCCTGCCATGCAGGAACCCCCATCACAGGACTCCCGACAGATGGCTATCCAGCCTCTGCTTAAAAACCTCCAAAGAAGGGGAATCCACCACCCTCTGTGGCAGCATATTCCACTGCCAAACAGCTCTAACTGTCATGAAGTTCTTCCTAACGTTTAAATTGAATCTAAAATGGATCAAACAAGTGCCGCAGCAAAATACAGAAACAACATCAAAACACAGGCAGTGCAGTAAGGGAGTTCCATAGTCTGAGAGGAGCTGCAAAAAAAGACCCTTTCCCATGGGCCAACTTAACATACCTATGAAGGTGGTAGGATTGAAAGAAAGCCCTCTCCTCATCATCGTAACACCTAGGCAGGTCCATAATGCAGGCCTTGATATAGGTGGGACCTTAGCTATTTAGGGCTTTAAGGGATAGGACTGGTACTTCAAATTGTGCCTGAAAATGGATCAGCAGCCAGTGTAGCTGCCACGATGGCAGTGCGGGGGGCTATGGAGACCAGAGTAGGCACTATCCCCCCAAATCAGGCATAGGCACCTTTCATGAGCAGGCGCACACACTCAGCAGTATCCTGCCTCTGACCCTTGGGGAAACCCATTCAGGGATTTTTTGGGGGGAAGGAAACTGGAAAGTTGGCTTTTTGCCATTTTATTACACACACACACACACCAAAAAAACAATCCCCTGCAGATATGGAGGGTCCTGTAGACTATTGAAGAGAGATCCATTCATTCATGTCTTATGTATTTCTTCTCATGAAAGGACTCATTGTTGTTAAAATGTATCTTAAAATGAATTTTTGCTTCCTACTGATGAATCTTTTTTTTTTTAAAAAAATCATTTTTATTGTTTCAGATACACAAGAAATCTTGTGGATAAAGGAAATGGAAAGTTCAACCTCATGATCTTATGCTGGGGAGAAGGTCATGGCAGGTTTGTAAATATTTATATCTAAAGAGCATAAATAAAACTGCAGTATGGTATATCTGTATATCAGTTTGACTAGTATAGAAATGGCTCATATTTTGTGACTTTGTGATTTATAAATAATTTCATTCATAATTTATAAATTAATGTATAAAATTATAAGTTGAGCAATAATTTATAAAAAAACCTTAAGAAGTATGACTTTTATCGAGTTTTTTCCCCAGAGCATTTACTTCTTTTTATTATACTGTTTCCAAGTTTAATATATTTTATTTGTTTTAGAGCTGGTTTACCTGGACTGTTTTGGAGGAGGCTATTGCAGGCTAAAGAAAATCACTTGGAGTCAGGTAGAGGTCCATTATGCCTTTTGATGTGGTCCTTCCATCCAAATGGTATGCCAGACTTCAAGTGAACCTCTTTGATTTAGCTCCTTCAGCTGCCAATCTGCCATATTGTGAAGTGGCTTAAGAAGCAAACGCAAAAACAAAGAGTGCTTCTTATATATCACCCCATCGTACTGAATGCACTCTCTAGGCAGTTTACTGTTTAACTTTGCAGGGGACACATTGAAGAGAAGAAGAGAGCCACTTCAGAATATTGGCAAATCAATCAGTCCCTCTTCTCCTCTGTGGAGGGGGCAGAGGAAACAATTATTTTTAGACTTGATTTGTCCAGCACAGATGCACTGCATCATTTACATTTTTGGAAAACTGAAAACTTCCTCCTGTTTTTTGGAGGAGACAGAAAGGGGTAACTAGGGGCATTTCCCCCTTTTCTTTGTTTTGCCTTAAAGAGCTGGTTGAGAATCTGCTCCTAGGGCTGCCCTAACAGAGTCTTTAAAATCATTAGTGAATGCCCCTCTACAGACAAGCCAGGAAATGTTGACGATTCCAACCTCCTAAAGTTCTCTCATCCCAACATTTCACAATAGAGAAAATGGGCCGTGGAAGGAGCCTTTACAGCCAAAGAATCACTTTGGTTCACACACACTGGAAACGAACCAAAATGGAACGATCCTTCCCAATCCCATCTCTAAAAACAAAACAAAACAAAAAATAGAAGCATTTGAGATGGTCTCAGAAAGGTATCGGTAAGAACACGCTGGGGACAGGCTGGTTTGTTCCACCAATGGTGTCATGGGATTGCTGGGAAAAGCCCATCCCTTCAGTGGGCCAAGCCAGTGGGCAAAATGCACCCTTAAATTCCTGCTAGCATCACTGAGCGATGCACTAGGCAGACAGGTTGCAATTTTACGAATAATATAAATGTTTATCTGCCTGTGTGTGATATTTTGTGGCCAAGGGATGTATGAGCCTTTTAGAGGAGTACTGTTTGTTTTGTGGGAGCTGATAACAGCTTTACATAGTGTGGTCTTCGTTTGTTTTTCCATGGTCTGCTCATCCACTTGTATCAGATAAGGGGGGTGGGGGAAGGAGTGTCATCAGTGTGCTCTCACCAGAAAGGAGGGTAGCCCTGTAGGTAGGGACTGTATCAAGAATTTTGATTTTGATGTTGTTCATAGTGACCAGCATGTGGCTTGAAATTATGCCAAGATGGCAGAGAGGGATGGCAAACGAAAACATCAGTATTCAGCCTTCTGTGGCTACCAAGAACAGATATGCCTTGCTTTGATGTCTAAAGGCCAAGAAAGTTATAGAACTCTCTTCTAGTTCTTCTAGTTCCACATTCTCTGAACACAGTAACAGTTTGACCAAATAACTCTGGAAAGCCTTGGCACCTGAGTATCTGGCAGAGCAGGTCTCCCAAAGGTCAATGCTGGCCCGGCCCACCCGGCCCACCTGGCACTCCGGGTGGCCACCCCTAGGAAGGCCCGTAAGGTTTCCACCTATAGTCAGGCCTTCTCAGTGTCCGGCCTGGCATGTGGAATAAACTAA
>JAHTLZ010000237.1:52295818-52322491 GCA_023846285.1 Phrynocephalus versicolor
ATTATTATTATTATTATTATTATTATTATTATTATTATTATTATTATCTTTTTTCTTGGAAAAGGATCCAAATGTGGCTTTTTGTGTCAATTAGAGCCATTTAGGGCAAAATAAGCATGGAACTTAATGGAGTTTCTTGCATCCTTATTCCTAACACTTCCTATCTCTAAGAAATCCACATTTTAAAGAAACAATTCCTAAGCTTTAAATGATTTTCTCATTTATTGTTAGCTTGTTATAGAAGGTTTGCACCATGGTTGAAAGTTTCTAATTGGAGCTCTTAAAAGAAGGAGCTCTCCTCACTGTTAATTCAGTTTTATAAATCAAACCTGGAAGTGTTTGGACCAACCAGTAGTACATTTAACAATATGGGACAGTACATTCCAAGCCCTCCTCTTCCTCATCTGTGTCTGAAAAAGTCTTGGATTGCATGGCTAATTATCTGAGGATTCTTGAGGGAAAATAATGAAAAGAGCAGACTTGTTATTGTGTCATTCATGTGACCGGTTTGCATTTTCCTCTACAAATACATTTGAAGTGATAATGTCTTGACGTTAAAAAAAAAACCTTCTCTTTTCTCCTAGGCAGCTTCAATTTCGCAAGAGAACAACTGAGAAACCCAAGGGCTACTGGTTTTTATTCTTTTAAATGGGAGTGGATGGGTGGTATGGTTTGTCAGGTAGGGGTATAATTCACGAGAAATTCTCCCAGCCAGAATTCTGGCACCTATAGCCAAAAAAAATTCAAGTCCCCAGAGGAGTGTCAGCACACACACCTGTGGCCCAGCATGTTCTTCTCTGTAGCCATTATAAAGGGAAAGAGTGGGAGGGTCTTGTTAACCGGGTCCAAATTAGTTTGGTTGTTTTTTTTTTTGAGAGCCACGGTGTGCAGAACCTAATGAACAGAGAGACTATCAATCAATCCCTAAACCCCTTGTAGTTCCCAAGGACTTTAGCAACTCCTCCTCCCACTCTCTCCTTTTGCAGTGCCTGCAGAGAAGAGCACGGCAGGCCTCATATTTGTCTACTGATATCCTCCAAAGATTTTTTGGCTACAGGTGTCAACATTCGGGCTGGGGAATTTCCTCATGAATTATGGTAGTTGCGGCAACCCAAGCGGTGTCTGAGGAATCTTTCTTTAATATTACCTACCTTAGGACATTTCCATGATTATGTAGTTGCGAATGATTTGTTGGGGTTGTTTGGACCACTAAAGCGAGGCGTCCCAGGGACTGCTGCAGACTGGAGATGATCAGAAAATCCTAGTCCTTTTGTTGGAGTTCTGCTTCTTATGAATTCCACTATTGAGATTATAGCCACAGAAAATTCAGCGTTTGGTCTTTGCAGCTCTTTATCTCTGAATGTATGCCAGTATAACCCCTTGTTAACCCCTGGTTAGCATATTAAGTGTTCTTTCAAAGCATGAGTGAGCACATTGTGGCTCTCCAGGTGCTGCCTGGTGAGAGGTGAAGACAGTTGTAGTCCAATGTCCAGAGGGCCAAATTCTATCTAACCCCAAGCTAGTGGTGTATGACGTAGACGATTAAAAGCCTTGCTGTAGCATGGGCTTCTTGATCTGTTGCAACATCTCCTTTGTGTATTTTTAAAATCTCCCATTCCTGATTTTTAAAAACATGCCTGGTGTTGTTTTTGTGTTGGAGAAAAAGTCTGTAGAAACTGTTAATGATGTTACATGGACTGGTGTCTTGTTTTTAAAGAAGGTCATATTGTTAGGATCTTCCTAACCTGATTAAAAGTTAATTTTGGAACAAGTCTCAAAATGTGTCAATTTTTCTCTTTCTCTGTACAGTTTTTGCTCATCTGGTCAATCATGTTGTCTTATCTGGAAGTTACTGAGTTGAGTTAAGTCATGACGACTGGACTTCTTTTCTTGAGAGATCGAAACTTTTCGCTACTCATCCAAGAAGCTTTGTCAGCCTGAGGAAAGTTAGTGGCGAGTCCTCCAATTTATAGTTCACCTTGATTTCACATCACCCTGGTCTGAATAGGCTCATAAGTTGGACAATGGCCTGAATAAGCTTGTTAGGTGGACAATGGCCGGGGATGCATGAAAGTCCCACCTATGCAACCCTTCCCAACACCCATTAAGTATGGGTGATTATCTGTGGTGTTGCTGGTGGAGGTGTGAAGTGCTGCTGATGACCCCAGGACACTAACTTTCCTAAGTCTGACGAAGGTGCTTGGGAGAGTAGCGAAACATTTCAATTTCTCAAGAAAAGAAGTCCTGTTACCATGACTCAACTTCTAGATACCCTCACCTGGATGACTGAGAATCTTCCCATACATGTTGTCTTAGTAATATTTCTGTTGGCCCTGGCAGGTGCAAGAGGCTGAGAAATAAAGAACAGTGTCCAAAATTGTGTTTAATGGGGTCTGCCTTTTTGCATAGGATCACTGCTTAACACTAAACAACAATAAATAAATTCCAGAAGTTAATTTTATGGATAGAGGTTGTGGTGTTGCTTGTGTAGAACATTTGCTTTCTTGAGAGTATGCCCCAGGAAGCACAAAAGCATTTACTTTTAATTAATCATGCATCAAACTGTGCAGTTATTTTCTAAAAGTAGGGGAGTGTATCTCTTTCCCAGCCTATTTTCACTTTATCTCCGTCATCTTCTATTTTCTTCATAACATCAAAGGACCCTCCTGTTGGCTATCAGGAGTCGTGCTTCATTAGCTTGTTATCAGAACTGTACTGAGGATCATGAAAACAGCATTAGATGTACAAAGGCACTTACAGACATAATTAAAACAAGGTGGCATTTCCTTGGTGAGTTGTGCTGACCTCTACTGGTGTTCTTGCTTCAGAAAGCAGTGTACACTTGCATATGTTTTCAAGACATTGCTTGCAAGCATGGTTCTTGCACTTGGCATGAAATACTCTCCTTTATGAATGGCATCTTGGATCTCTGAAATGGCTCCACACTGCCCTGTTTTATTACAAGGATTGTAGCTCTCTCAATTGGAGGTGCACATCCCTGAAGACACTCAAGAATTTTATTTAACTCTGCCAGATGCCCTCAGCACATCCGATCTCGCCTGATTTCGGAACCTAAGCAGGGTCGGCCCTGGTTAGTACTTGGATGGGCGACTACCAGGGAATACCAGGTGCTGTAGGCGCATGGAGTAGGAACTGGCAAACCACTCCAGTATTCCTGCCAAGAAAACTCCATGGACATGGAGTCATGAAGAGTCGGTCACGACTGTAACAACACAACACACAACTGCCAGATGTTAGGCGTTCACTTCCCCCTGTGCCGCCCAGAAGAGCCAGCCAAGGTGACCTTGAAGCGAGCTGAACTATCTCAAGATGGCCCCAGAAGAAAGGAATGATAAGCCACCTCTGGCTATTTCTACCGAGAAAAACCTGAAAAGAGTTGTCATAAGTTAGAATTGACGATGGCACAAGATGATGATTACAGTGCTAACAGCTTCTGTAATTTTCCACCAAGGGCAGTCGGAAAAGATTAAAGGGACAGTGATTTTACTAGTCTCTGCTGTTTGACTGGTGCTTGTTTGCTTTTCTCTAATCTCTTACCGTTTCCTAAGGAATGGCACACCTACTGGTGAAGAATGAATTTTATGCCTTCAGTCAGCAGATGAAAATGCATAAGGAGATACTCTTATCAGCAAACACTCATCCCTAGCACTTGGTTAGAGAAACAGAATTGCACTGCCTACAGGTTAGTGAAGTATATTCACACAGGCTCACACTCCATTTAAATAAACTAAAAGCTTCAGAACAGCATGGATACATGATATACACACTGTTCGTTGACTCACTCTTCACAGTTATTTTTGTGCCTCTCCCCAGCCTGGGAGAAAGTTGTTTGCTCTGCCAGGGTGTAACCTTTCCAAGGTTAAAATATGCCGTTTGCTTGTGATTATTCTCCAACATGAGATTCTCTTTTTTTTAATTGTTTTTTCTATTCATGACAATACTGAATGTTCTAGATTAAATAGCATGTCATCAAAGTCTTAGTCTTAAAGAACTGAATATACAATATTCTAAAATACGTACATTCCTTCACTTAAGTGAACTGGAAAGTTGAAAATGAAGATCTGTAGACCTGTTCCTGAGGAACTTGACAGAACCTTAAAGCAAGAGAGGGCCATGTGCAGTGCTTTGACTACGGTTCCTAGAATCTCCAGACCAAGGGTGATGGGAGTCATAGTACAAAATGTAACCATTCTGAGCTGTTGGTTGTGACCCTCTTAGATCTGTTGAATTGCAACTCCTCTTAGCTCTGACAGCATAACTACTGGCGAGGGGTGATGTGCATGGTACTGACTAGAGATGGGCACAAAACGACCATTTTTTCATTACCGTTCTCCGTTATTCGTTCCGTTATGTAACGGAACGAATAATGACTGTTGTGATGAGGCAGGCTCGAACTGAACAGAACCAAGAAAATTTTCTTCGGTTCTGTTCGTTTCCGTTACTGGCGCCACGCCATTCGCGTGATGAAAAAAGGAGCATTGGAGGGAGGCAAGAGGGGGCTGGGCCTGGCGAAGCCTCTTTGCCCCCTCCCCACCAGAGCCGACACAAGACTTTGCCGGTCTCATGAGAAGAGGCGGGATCCGAGCCCTTATGAGGGCTGGGCTCCAGGATCTTGGCCTCTTCATCGGCACTCGGCAGGCTTTGAAGGGGATGATGTGGGAGCTCGGCTGCGCCCGGTGCCATCTTGGCCACATGGCGAAGCGGCGATGGTGTAGCTGGCTCGGAAGCAGGAGTGGAGGGCATTGTTGGAGCACGGGGGGAGTGCAGCGGCACCCACCACAGGTTTCACGGGTCTAGGCCTGGGGGGGTGCGGGGGGGTCTGCTGGGGCGGAGTGGTTCCCGGGGAGAAGGGCCCCAGTTAGGGCGGCACTGCGTGGGGCTCCAGGGGTAGCGACCCGATGGGGGTGGCGGATGGAGCGGTGGATCACTCCTTCGGGAGGGGGTCCAAGGGAGGGCAATGCTCGGCAGTGCTCTGGGGTGGTGCCCTGTTGTGGGTGGTGACCGCAGCAGTGGTCCCGGGCTCCCCGTGGCTGCGGGACGGCTCTCCCAGGAGGCTTGCCCCAGCCCCGGGAGGGCTCCCTGCTGCCGCAGCTTGCCACACCCAAAAAACGAAGAAACTGAAACGAAGCGGGCCCCGGGTCCGAAAAACAGAAATGGAATGAAGCGGGCCCCAGGGCCCGAATAACGAACACGAAACGCCATTTTGGCATTTCGTGCCCATCTCTAGTACTGACAACATCTAATGGGTTATAAGTTACTCAATTCAACTGTAAAGGAGGAGTTGGGTGCATGTGGCCCCCAGGAGCATTCTTGTAGTTTCCCAAGACCACCCCATGCTCCCTCCGCATTTAAAAATGTTTAGAGTCTAAGTCAAATTAGGATGCCATCCACTCAGGGGAGAAGAGGTGGCTTCCAACAGTTGTTGGACCTCAGGTCTCAGCATGCCTCACCACTTGCTATACTGCCTAGTGCTTAGGAGGGCCAGGAGTTGCCCTCCCCTGAAAGGCAATCACTGTTCTGTCTTACTAACAAAAAGTAATTTTATTAAGCAGGTTTATATTATGGGTCTGTGGACAGAGATATAAACAATGGCCCCTACCTGGGCAGAAGCTTGCCTAAGTGTGGGATGCCAAGCATTAGAGTAGACAGAGACTAGATTTCTGTATTAACTTTGAAAGGGGAGATTTCAGAAAGTCCAGGTTTTCTTACCTTGCAGAATTAAGACACAAATTGCACCTGTTGAATTGTCTTCTGCAGAATTGTTAATGGAATATGTTATGTTTCTATTTTATCCAAGGATTCAGACAATATGCCAAATGTAAAACGTATGAGAAGAGCACAGGCCAAGCTGTTTGAGTTACAAATTACTTCTCCTTATCAAGACCTCTTTTAAAGTGTGGAATTTAAATCAGATTGTATGGTAAGGAGGAGGCGGTAAGGATGGAGTGTTTTTTGCCTGTTTTCTTTAGGGAGGCATGCCAAACAGAGTCACCAAGGAGTATATACCCAATCCTAAATGAATAAATTTTGCCCACTTCAACCTGCTCTCTAGTTCAGCCATTTTAATGTAATTGCACGGATTACACATGCATTCCTGAGGGTAGAGCAAGATTAACAATATGTACAGTACTTGTTTATTAATTCTCAACCTATGAGGGCCTTCAAAGCATGCACAAAAAAGGCAGAACAAACAAAGCTTTATTTGGAAACAGAAGATGACTTTTAGAAACCAGTTGAGAAAGTCAGTGTTCTTGAAAATAGATCAAGGACAAGTCTAAGACAAAGATTTAAACATGAAAGAACCATTTGAACCAATGGGGCAAATATATCAGTTGAAACATAAAACATCCTAGTGTTCCAGCCTCTCTCCATGAGCAGTAGGAGTACAAAGTAAGCTGGTGTTTAATCCTTGGTGCTCATTCATTAAACAGAAAGCTAATGTGCCAGTTATGGAAACTGGGGGGAAACTAGTGGGATCAACACTTTATATAGCATCTAGTTTGGCCCTTGTCTGTCAAAAACTCAACCTATTAGCTAGTCTGACTTTTCTTGAGAGAGAGTTCCATTATCTAGATGTGGCTAGAGGGAAAGCCCCGCCTCACAGACTCAACAAACTGAGCTTCTCAAATGGCAGGGCATGCAACACAGTTTCTACTGGAGATCTCAATTTGCAGGCAGGTTCATAGAGGTGGTGGAGGAGGATGGTCAGGTTTCCTAACCTCAAGTCATTTAGGGCTTACTAAGGAGAAAACTAGGACATTGAATTGGCCTTGGAAGCACAGTACAGTAGAAGATATTCAGTTGACTCAAAAACTGGTGATGTAGGTGGTCTATAAAGCACAACAAACTGGGTGCTGCATATATATTTTTTGCTAACTATAGCTTCTGAATATTTTTCAAGATGCCAAACATAACGTAGCAAAGAGCAGCCTGAATGTTGACGACACCAATGCCAGCAGTCAAGATCGTTTACAGCAGTAGATCCCATCTGTAGGTCCTGATATGCTGAAACTCCAAGAAGCCTTCAGCACTAGCTTTGCTGTCCAGGATTTCTGGGAGTTGTAATCCAAAAACATCTGGAGACTCAGACTTGAATATGTCTTAATTGTACTGGATTGTATATTGTCCCTCATTACTGTAAGCCACCTTGGGTCCTTTTCCAAGGAGAAAGGCGGAGTAAAAATACCCATAAATATAAATAAATAAATAAATAAATAAATTCCAGAAGTTGATCACATATTCTATGCTTGCTGGGGGAGGGCAGAAGCAGGAACAGTCAATTTGGATATATTTTGAAGGGCTGTTTGGACTAAATGAAATGGTGTGAGTTAAGTTCAGCACATACTGCCGATAATAATACACACCCTTCAACCTCTCAGGTAAACTAATGTTGCCATGCCCACACCATAGAGTGCAGACTAGAGAACGATCTTCCAGTTTCCAATCCTTTATTCTATGATCATGATGCCTGCATGTTTTCCAAAAGATACCCCCCCTTACATTTTGAAATAATGGGAGGAGGGGCTAGTAGTTAGCAAAGGTCAAAATCATCCATAATATGTAAACAAAATACTGTACAGTGAAAAAAGGAACTGGAGTCAGAAATCAACTCATTTGAAATGTGGTGTTGGAGGAGAGCCTTACAGATAAAGACCACCATACATGGATACACTACTCATTTAAATCATGCCCGAACTGTCATTGGAGCAAAAATGAGTAAGATGAAGATATGTCCTGCACATAAAATGAGAACTGCAGAACTGACTGAAGAAAAACGATATTGCTGGAGAAAGTGGTAGTGAGAGCTAGTAGGAGGACCTAACATGAGGTGGGTTTACTCAATATTTAATTTTATTTCTTCAATTTATATCATGCTTCCATTAGTGCTAAGGCACTACTCCGAGCAGTTAAATATAAACAGACAGTAAGCAAAACTAAAAGCACTAAAAACCATAAAAGCAGTTGTAGTGAAACAATCATATAGGAACCAAAGTGGAAGGAAGAAAAAAAATGAATGGCTGATCAGCTGACCACAACTCACAGAATTCCAAGCCTGTATTGCCAATGACAAAGGACTGTGGCAGTGGTGGCAAACCTTCAGCACTCCAGATGTTTTGGACCACAACTGCCGCAGTCCTTTGTCATTAGCAATACAGGCTTGGAATTCTGCGAGTTGTGGTCCAAAACATCTGGAGCGCCAAAGGTTTGCCACTACTGAGCTAGGGTCAGTATGGAAAGCCTTTCTTGTATAGCTACATTTTAGTTGCCTCCAAAATGTCACCTGGAGGACAGCTAGGTGGAACTTGTCCAGAAGCTGGTTCTACAAGGTTGAAGCCACTGCAAAGAAAGCACAGCCACTTGTAGAAGACTTACAGGCCTCCCTCGGGGCTCGTCACCCGGACAGCCCCAATTGAGATGACCTTGTGGGTCACACAGATAACATTACGATGCTCTAACAAGTATGAGGAAGATATGGCTGTTGGTTTGCAAGATGTGAGCAGAGCTTACTGGCAAAGTCAATATTACTAGGAAGAGGGATAGTAGGAAGAGAGAGCGACCTAATATGAGATGATAATGCTTTGCAAGATCAGAGCAGATCTGTTAATGATAGGAGATTTTGGAGGCCATCGACTCATACAGTAGTCACTCATCACACATCAGAAGTGGCTTGCTGCCACATAACATCATTGGAGTCTTCGATTATATTTGTTTTTTTAATCACCAAACAATTATCTGGTGACAAGATGCACTGAATGATTGAGATACCCAACTACAGTACCAACTGGTGACTGGCAGGATATAAGCACAGAAGATCAACAAACTTTGGGTAAGACCATCCCGCAACTGCAAAAAAACAGAAATTTCACAGTTTAAATAAGCGAGCTTCTAAATATTTCTTCAGTATTCTCTTTTTAATATCTGTTATTTGCAATTTTACAACAATTCCCTTTGCAAGCATGAATCTCAAACAGCCTGTTTGGCCATCAAAAATTATTCCAAAAACATTAAATTAGGATGCAGCCCTCTAGTACAAAGATGTATCCTAGAAATACTGCTTCAAACAGATAGTGTTTTCCCAAACTCATGAGAGGAAATGTGGCATAATCCATCCTGTCAGCGCATGAGTGAGTCCTCTGTACAATCTGTCCTCACAAAAATGACCCACATATTATTGACTGAGACAGAGATCAGTGGTTTACAAGAGAATATACTCCAACTGCTTTGTTCAGCAAATACAAGCAGCTGGAAATACTGCAAAACACATTGTAGAATGCATTTAAAAATATGGACAGTTTCTCAAATGATCATTGCAAAATTATGCTCATGTGGAAAACAGACTGTAGCCTCATGCAGGGAAGACCTTAATTCCGGCTTGTATTAAGACCCCCCCAACCTGGTGCCTTTCATGCACTGTACATGAACAAGCAATGGATTAGAAGAGGGGTAATTGCAGAAAACCTGGAATTGTGGAGAGAGCCACAGAAAGCATAGATTAAATACTTGAGAAAGGGAAAGGGGAAAGCAAACGGTTTTCACATTATTTGGACAGGGAAAGGGCCAACATTTTTCCTTCATGATCTCTCTTTCCAGGACTTATATGTGTTCTTAATCAAAAGTGTTTACAAAGGGGTTTTGTAATTTGGATAAGGATAACGCAGTGTTCTTAGCAGCAGAAACATTTCAGTGCAGTATAAAACTGCAAATATGTACCTTGTAGCTCTATACCAAGTTTGGTCAATGACTAAGAAGCAAGACCATATTTCACTTGTTAGTGATATACTTTCTCAAATCCTACACAACTTTAGCAATGACAGCAGTTGGTGAATGCTAACCTTTCAAGATTTGATTCAGTGGCTGAGAAAATTATCTGTCTACCTTGAGAACATCTTGTTATTGTCAGTGCCAATAATGTTTGCATGCTACTCCCTTGAGAAAGAAGTGGATACTGAATAAAAATGCAATTATCAGAGTTATTGGAATTACTTTTGATGATTCTCATATGCAACTCATTCAGAATTACTTTAAAGTGATTTAGTGCCCCATGATATTCTGATTACTAAACTAATGAAGTGTGGGTTGGATAGAAGAACTGTACGGTGGATACAACTGGATACAGAATTGGACTCAGAGGATGATTATTAATGGCTCCTTCTCAAACTGGGATGAGTTGACAAGTGGGTACACCAGGGTTCAGTTATGGGGCCAGTCCTCTTTCATATTTTTATTAATGGATCAGGGGGTGAAGGAAATGCTAATCAAATCTGAAGATGTCTGTGAAGATTCTCAGTCATATAGGTGAGTTTATCTGGAAGCTGAGTCATGGCAACTGGACTTCTTTTTCTTGAGAGATAGAAATGTTTCACTGCTCATCCAAACAGCTTCATCAGTCTGAATAAAGCTAGTGTGAGTCCTGCATCTTATAGTCAGCTTTGACCTCTTGTCACCCTGGTCTGAAACAGGTGTCATAAGATGAACCTGAATAGGCTTGTTAGGTACACGATAGTATCCATAGCCTTAAGTTGAACAATGGCCTAAGGTGCTGAAACCTATAAAATATGGGTCATTAGCTATGGCCTTGGTGGTAAAGGGTCTTTGATTTGTCTGGGTATTGTTGAAAGCACAGCCTGATAAGTAGCAGATAGACTGTGCCTGAGACCCTCCACCTCTGTTGAGAGAGGGGGTTTCAATGCTCACATGAATGGCTTCCCTTCTATAACCCTTTCTAATAGTTAATGTATATCTCAATAGGTTCTTAACTATTTGCTGTGGGTATGCCTGTATATACATATTTGTACACCGTCTGTTTAAAAGCAACCTTGCTTATTCTAGGTTGAAAAGTCACTGCATAATCATAAATTTCTCCAAGCACCTGTGGCATTTTAGACTCAAGATATTAACATTCCAATTTCTGCTCAACAAAAACTCATCCAGTGCCTAGAAAATGGCACCCTAATTCTAGTTCTAGTTCAGTTCTCCAGTGATGTGGCTATGACCAAATAACGCCTCTTGTTTCAAATATTGACCCTGGCTACAAGGATGTGTAATACATTCTGATCAGGAAGACCAGACAAAGATGAATTAAAGGATTAAAGGTCGTACTTCTGATAAATTAATTAAAAGGAATACCTATATTCTTTTTGTTAGCTTTTTTGATAGCAGACCCCACCACCAAGTGGGATAAGCACTAAGAAAAAGAAGACCTATGTTCTTTTTTGTACAATATCACATATAATTTGAAACCAGGTTATTCTAGGGAGAGAGAGAACTATTTTTAATGTCTGTGAAGATTCTTAGTCATCCAGGTTAGAATATCTGGAAGTTGAGTCATAGCAACTGGATTTCTGTTCTTGTGAGAAGAACAGCTTCATCAGTCTGAGGAAAGTTAGTGGCAAGTCCACTAACTTTCACCACTTTCTCGCCACCAAGTTTCCTCAGACAGACGAAGCAGCTTGGGTGAGTACCGAAACAATTTGATCTCTCAAGAAAAGAAGCCAAGTCGCTGTGACTGGATTTCCAGAAACGATTTTAAATGGCTTAACATTTTAAATTAACTCTTTTTGAAGACAATCATTTTTATCTACCCTGGTCAACACAGACTGCCACAGTATCCTTTGGAAAACTGTACCCATTTTCTTTATTGCATAAATATAAATCTAACCTCTGCGTTTCATAACTTAGCTTGTCAATGATTGTCAATGATTGCTCATGAAAAGTAGACATGGGCTTTATTTGCAAGCTTGATTATTCAGGAGCTACATTTTGAGGAAACTTACCACGGAAGCTAAAATACGCTATCATCTTCTAAATACAAACTCATCAACTTTTATAGTTTGATCCTCATTTATCACTTTCAGAGGGTTTTTTTAAAGCTAAGGCACCTAATGTAAAAGCTGTCTGTTATATTCTTCACTTAATGGGTGTCTAGAATTTAGGCTATATAACACTTTTGCTATAGACAAAGAGATACAGAGGTACCTCAACGTACGAATTTAATCCATTCCAAATGCATGCTCTTAAGTCGAAATGCTCTTAAGCCGAACTATTCTTCACTTAATGGGTGTCTAGAATTTAGGCTATATAACACTTTTGCTATAGATAAATAGATACATTGGTACCTCAATTTACGAATTTAATCCGTTCCCAATGTATGCTCTTAAGTCAAACTACTCTTAACTACTCTTAAAAATTGAAAAAATAAGTTTAAAAATGAAAAAATGAAAAAAAAAAGTAAGTCAAGCAGACCATATCTAAAATTTGTAAGGCGGCAGTTAAAACGCCAACTTTTCCGCTCTTAAGTCAAATTGCTTTTAAGTCGAGCTGTTCTTAAGTTGGGGTACCACTGTACTTTGGAAAGTTACCAGTCCTGTGTCACAGGGTTGAGCCCAGAGTGGGGAGGAAGGGAGCCATGTAGGTTGTCTGAAGTTCACTTGCGGAAAGCTATATAAAATATATAAATATATAATGCACTAATAATTTCCCAAACAGCATGGGAGATTCTGTGACATGTTGCACCAAAAAGTAACTTTTTCCAATTCAGCAGAAATGAGGGTGAAGCAACAATTACTATTTTGATTAATCCAGAGTCCAGCAAGAAATTAATTATATCTATCTGTGCTTGCGCATTCGAAAGGGGAATCACATGGGTTAAATTAGTATGCCCCACAGCATATATAATTACATTATTACAGTGTCCACCTGTATGTCTATTTCAAAATTATTCTCCTGTGCTCAGTAGAGGTTCATTCCAGGCAAGCATCAGTGTTATAGGTTAAACCAGTTTAAATCAACAGTTTGGGGCACGTACAGTCCTGTGCTGGATTGGTGTCCCAGTCAATTTCTGTATTTATTGTGGATGGAGGACAGAAACAAATATTTGGAAGGATGTTTTTTGTTGAGTACACATCACAGCACCAAGAAAACCAAGTCATCTCGTTTCAATTTCATTTCTATAAAATGAAATATGACGTATTCTCCCCACCACCACCACCACTGTGCAGACCACAGATTTTCACATTCTTTACTTTTTGGCTCAGTAATAGGCCTGATTCTGCTTCTGCTTGCTTTAGTTCTCTTGTACCAGACCCAAACTGTACTGGGTCAAATCCAAATTTTCAACATGGCCTTCAAATGCCAACATAGACAATGCTTACAGCAATCTATAACATAAAAAGCAGTGTCACTATTTCTACTCACTACACAAATTATTCTATGTTACTTAAAATCAGAGCTTGAAAGTGTTACTTTTTAAAACTACAGCTTTTTGAATCCCTGTCCTGAATAGTATCTTGGGATTCTGATAGTTGTGATCCAAAAAAAGAATAACTTTTCTAAGCTCTGGTTAAAATAAGCTGGTATTTATAGCTTTATCTCTACTGACACCTTAAAGGCCATTTCCCTGGCCAGGTACATAGTACCATGTATAAAGGAATTAATTCGTTCCAAATGAAATTCTGTTAAGCAAATTTTCCTTTATACAAATTTCCCATAGGAATGCATTGAAAATGGAGTAATCCCTAATCGTGACCATTTTTATGTTGTACAGATTCGCCCCAAAGGCGATTCTGTTAAGCAAATTTCCCCATCTCCAGAATTTTTTATGTTGTACAGATTTTATGTTATACGAACCGTTTGTTATACAGTATGAGGGTCCACTGTATTTGTCTTCTTGAAACTAACTATATGTACAATAACTGACACTACTGGTCCGCTTGTGTTGTTTTGGCCTGTACTTTTCTAATTTCTGTGTCTTTGTTAGTTTTATTTTCTATTTCACTCTCTTTTTCCCTTTATTATTTATTATTATGATGATTATTAATGATCACTTTTGTGTACTTTTTAGTGCATTAATTTTTGATCTAATTTTTTTGTCTTTTGTTTTTCTTCATTATCGTATTTTAATATTGTATTTTAATGATATTGTACACTGCCCAGAGTGGCCCTTGGGCTAGGTGGTTTCGCGGTATAGAAATCAAACCAAACCAAATCAAACCAATCAAATAAATAAATAAATAAGAACCCTCCTTAGTGCCCTTCTTATTTTGAAAAAGTGATACACTTCTCCCTTCAATAATGCTGAGATTAGGGGTGCTAGACACCAGTGTGGTTTAAAATCTGTGTATAACACTTATACCCCAAAACATAGCTACAAAGCATAAATTATTGACTGAGATACACACACACACACACACACACACACACACACACACACACATTCCTGTTCTGTCTATCAGACTTCTCTTCCGTAGCGTTGACAAAAATCCTTTCCATACTGTGTGTAATAAGCCTTAAATGTCCTTCTGACCCCCCTGATATAGAGGCTGAATTAGAAATGTTGTGTATGGGGGCAAGTTAACTACTTTGATGACTTCATGTCCTTGGTTCTGGGTGGCCAGAGGCACATTATTTATTAAATATTTATTTACTGAATACTTACAGTATTTTTCTGTGTATAATACATTTTTGTCTAAAATTTTAAGACTAAAAATTGAGGGTAATTTTATATATGGAAGGAAGCCGAGGAGAGAGCCACACAGTTGTGAAACTAATTTGAGCTTGGAAAGGTGGGGAGGGGTGTCTTATAGACAGGAAAATATGGTATTTATTGAAAATTACCATGCTTCTCAGTCCCATGCAAGTGTATTCTTGTGACAAGCCCTTAAAGCTATACAGAACAAATATTGATTCATGATTATGTCCTTGCTTTAGGGGGCAACTGGTAAGTAAAGAAGGAAGCTGAGATCTGCTCAGTTTGCACTGTGTTGAGTCTTAGCATCATAAGAGGAAAGAACAAGGACGTTTGTGTTTCAGCAGCAGAAAGAAGTGAGCCAGCGATCATTTTGGAAGGGGTGACTGTTTTAAAGATGCTGTTGCAGATATAAGGAACAACATGTGGCCTCTGTTTCAGAAGGTCAAGCTTACACGGCCGCAAGCTTCATCAGCAACCAAGTAAGGGGCATTGGTAAACACTGTTATGAATTGGGCTTTTGTGAATGCTTCTTTTGTGTGTGTCTCTCAAAGTATACAGAGCAGAAACAAAACATCTTTTGACAAAAAGGCAGGGAAACAAAGCTGAAATTCTTCAGCACCCATTCCTAACGATCTTTCTAGTTGGGCTTACTCTTCTTATTCTCTTTGTGTATGAGAAAAAAACAAGAAGAAAAACCTCAATCCAGTCCTTGTACATAATCTGAAGACAAGGGTGGGGAAAATCTTTTTAAAAAATCAGAAACATACGGTCATTTTTAACCCTGCATGGGCCTTCATCAGCCTGGGGTCCACCCTTGCCACTATGGTGTTCAGCCTAATGAAAACCCTTGCAGAGTTGAAAGCTTCTTATGTTTTTGATTGTGCGTGTATGCTTAAGGTGATTGATCTGGGAGCTGTATTGTATTTAAGTGCTTAATAATAACAAATAATCCCCCAAAGTGGGAATAGTTTGACCTGACTTTTCTTCAAAGCAATGTCTCTGAACTGTCTTGTTATGTGTTTTTAAGCTGCTTCCGACATAAGGCAATGCTATGAATTGACAACCTCTGAACACTAATGATAAGCAGAGGTGACTAAATGAATAAGTAAAACAGTGTTTATAAACTAGAGGCATATGACATTTTAAATTAAACAGGCAGAAACAATGAAAATCAACAAGAGTGTAAGAAACAAGAAAGCCATTATACTGTCTAAGGGGCCCAGTGGCTGCTGATTTATTTATTTATTTATTTCCTCTGCCAACCGTGGATAACTGAATCAGTGATTAATGAATCAGTGGATACGGGTGTCCTACTGTAGTCCCTAAATTTTGAGTTCATTTTAAGCAAAGACCTGGCCCACATATCTGACCATTGATCTTAGAATTTTTTTAGTCTTCTTAGCATGATCCCCAGCTCTGGAAAGCCCACTTTGAGACAGACTCTATGGAGTTCAAAGCAATCCTCCATGTGTGTGATTTTACTGATAAAGGTACCACCCATCCCTGGGCACTTTTACACGACCCCTAAGATCCGCTGGCAACTTAAAATCGGACCAGAGATCTTGGGGGTTTGCTCCCACCCCTCCGCACTCCCTTGCTCCTCTCTGCGTGAGGGGAGGGGGGGAAAGGGAGAAAAGAATGCAGGCTCACCTCCGGTCTCCTGTTGGGAGCAGCCCCGGAAGCATTCCAGTCTCTTAAAGGGGCGGGGGGCAAAAAACAAACAAACAGAAGGCAAGGACAGCCTGGCACTCACTGCTTTACAATCCGCTTTGAAAAAATTTTTTTACCTCCGGAGACCAGGTACTTTTAAAATGCGCTGGGGCGCGCTTAGGTGGTGTGGTCATACTTAATTTTTTTAAAGTGCACAGCTGGTGGGAAAACAATTATAAGCTCCGCATCTGGGAGCCCTTTGCCTCAGATTTTAGGGGTCGTGTAAAAGCGCCCCTTGTCTTCCAGCTATACTTTCCCATTGAAAGTGCAAACAAATTGTGTGCTAAATAGTTATAAATACGGGATAGTTTTCTACTCCAACTAAATAAAAAGATATTTGAATTACTTTATATCATTAGACACATGAGAGAGAGAGAGAGAGAGAGAGAGAGAGAGAGAGAGAATCTATTAATCAAGGGCTCCCTCTAGTGTGTGATAGAAAATTTTAAGGTTTCCCTCCCACCTGCCCTAGACCTTGCTTTTCACCTCCTTAGCGCTTGCTTACATTGCAAAATCCTAAATAAGATTATAGAGGAATGAACTGGTGGATACACCGCCGTATCTCAAACTCTATCAGATGTTTAATCTAAGATTTAGGATGAGTCTGTTACTTCATAAATTTCTATATGTAACTTCGTTATAGACTTCAATGTGTAAAATATATCCATGCACCTGCAATTCTAAACTGAATTTAGGATAAAAGAAAATACAGAACATTGATATCTGCAGAAGTAGGGGGTTGTGTTTTTTTAAAAAAATAATTAAAATGTTTTCAGAAAGGCAAGAGTAGAGACTTTAAAGAGATAAAATGTTAGTTATGATCAGTATCTTTTTAAAAGAAAATGATAACATTGTTTCAAATAAATCTCAATTGAATCAACAACTGACCTATGATTAAAGGGTAGTACCCTCTTTCTCATGGTGCAGTTGTTAAATTGCCATGCTGCAGCCAAAACTGTGCTCATGTCCCAGATTCAATCCCAGGTAGCTGGCTCAAGGTTCACTCAGCCTTCTATCCTTCCGTGGTTGGTGAACACCAACAGTTGAAAAGCACTTGCAAGGTGAGGGCAAGCTTCATCGAGAAGGCATGTTGGATGTGATTGGGTGCAATTCAGCTTAACGCTGAAGAAACCATATGTCTGCATGGGGAGAAATAGACAAAGAAAAGATGCCTCGGATTTTCATGATGTCCTTTACTTATTTTGATCTTCATTGACCTTCCTCCAAATCAAAACAATACCCTTAAGATTGCTGATATAATTTCCTTCTTTCTCACACTTCTTTCTTGTCTATTATTGGCAGAAGATAAATGAGATATTTTTCCTTTGTTCTTGAGAGGGGAGGAGCCAGCTATGGCTCCCCCCATTACTGCTGTCATTAGCCAGAACTAACATCCCTATTATCTTTCCTTTCTCAAAGTATTTCTCTAATGAACATGAGTCTCCTTATTCTTTTAAAATAAAACTGTGAACACAGATTCTTCCCAAAGGGAAATGTGCTATCCTAACCACCTCAATTTTCAGGGGCTGAATTCAGAAGTTCATTTAGATGCTCTTTGTTCTGCCAATATTCTGAAGGTGTGTTGATTTATCCTGTATGGGCTGCAAATCACAATTTTAAATTAGACTGGATACGAAGAAACACCCTTACTTTTTCCAAAGAGATGACAGCAACATCAAAGCCGATATATTACATATTAAGAAGAAACAAAATAACAGGAAACAAACTCATTGTGAGCCTTTAAAAAAAACACAGTTTTTTTTTTTTTTTAGGAATTAAGAAAACTGCTGTTAGAGTGCAACTACAGTGGCCCTTTTAGTGTGGGCTGGTCCAACTCAGATCAACTGAGGTGGTGTTGGGGAGAAACAAAATGTCATCTGTCCAGAAGTTGAATCATAACAACTGGACTTTTATTTTATTTATTTATTTTATTTATTTATTTATTTATTTATTTATTATACTTATTAACTGCCTGATTTTCCCATAGGGAACTCCGGACGGTGTACAGACATCACCCCAACAGTGATTACCCAAATGCAAACAGACCCCAACAATAATGAACAGTCAAAACCAAACAAAATACCATCAAAGTACAGATACCATGTAAAAACACACAAAGCAAATTAAAAAAAATTACACCACTAACCAAGACAAGATCAGAGTCAAGGTTAAATCCGGCAATAAAAACTGATGTCCGCAGTTAAAAAACAAACAAACAAATCTATTGTGAGATTGAAATGTTTCTTCAATCTTAGTTTTCTACATTCTCCTACATTAATTTTCCATTCCTCAGCCCCAGGTGGTAGCTGTTTCCAGGGCAACCTTTTACCAACTGAGGCTTATCACCCAGATCCACCCATACCTAGATGTGGATTCCCTCAGGCCAGTTGTGCAGGCAGTGGTGATCTCGAGGATTGACTACTGCAACACTTTCTACATGGGGCTTCCCTTTACCCTTGTTCAGCGATTGTAGCAGCTGCAGAATGCGGCAGCCGGGCTGGTGGTTGGCGCGGGCAGATTTGACCCGCGTCACCCCCATTCTGGCTCGCCTTCATTTGATTTTGTCTGCTTTCTGCCAGCACTACTGCTTTTCACAACTGATCCAAAGCAAAGAGGCACTAACAAGGTTCTCAGTTCCCCTTAACCAAGAACCCTTGTGTCCAAGCCAGTTCATTAAAAAAAAGAAGAACATTTCTTCTGTGTAGAGGGATAGTGGAATTGGCCGTCGATATTTGTTAGCACCTTGTAAAAATAATTTACCAACTAATTAAATACAGTGGACCATTGTATAACAAACAGCTTGTATAACATAAAATTTGTACAACATAAAAAATTCTGGAGATAGGGGAAATTTGCTTAACATAATCGCCTATGGGGAGAATCCATACAACATAAAAATGGGATCACTCCATTTTCAATGCATTCCTATGGGAATTTGTATAAAGGAAAATTTGCTTAACCTAATTTCATTTGGAACGAATTAATTCCTTTATACAAGGTACCACTGTAATTTCTGCTCTTGGGGCTGTGGAGAATCTGAGCCCCCTGCTTCTGCTAATTCTTGCATATCGGGATGGCTGCAGTATGTTTACACATGGAAAACAAGTTTTCATGGGAATAAGTCACACAGGATTAATGCATATTTTTCCCATTGTGCAGCTATATAACAACTTGCTGGAATGAAAACAGTCCAAGAAGTGAAGCCAGATCTTACTGTTTTTTCAGTCAAATAAAAGCAGAATAGCTCACCCTTCTGCCTAGTGGACAGAGAGGGTGGTTCTGCCACATTTCTCTGCAAGGCACATTTGACAGCAGCAATAAAAACAGAGTCTAAAGAAATAAGCTGAAATCCTCACAAGTCTAATAAAACTTTAAAGTGTTACAAACCTTTTTACTGTTTCTGACAAATGAGTTTATTTGCTTAAAACTTAGGTAGAACATTATCACGGCATGATGTTTATTGTACTAGCAGAACAAGTCAACATTTGACAAGGCAATTGCAAAAACGGGATTCAGTCCAACTATAACTTTGAAACTGGACTAGCCAACACTGGGAACATTTGGGGGAAAGGGGGTTGAGTTATGACTTTTAAAATTGTAAAACTGCCCTCCGTGCAGAAATACATGACTATAAACATATCTGGATATAAAACAGATCCATGTAAATACTATGTAAAGCTAGGCCTCCGTTTTCCTCCTGGCAACCCAGGCTCAATACGGGCAGAAGTATCAGGTCATTTCCTAACTTTTTAAATCGTGGCTACAGAAGCACAATATCCCATGTTCATAACATGGAGGTGTGTGCATGCTTTTTAAAATGTGTTTTTAATAACTGAATCATACATAACAAGTAGTAGATAGAGGGATAATTTGGGACTCTGGAGAACTAGGTTCAAATCCCCTTTTGCCACTCCTGGGGAAGTAGCACTGGCAAAGCGTCTCCCTAAATCTCACAAATCTCTGCTGGATAGTGAATTGGTCGAAGCAGCTGGCTGTGGCGCCAGAGGATGGAAGCTCCGTTCTCACTTTACCGTTTACCTCCATGATAAGGGCTGGATTGGATGATCCAGAGGGTCCCTTCCAGCTCTGCCGTTCTAAAATGATGATTGTTGTGTATTGATCTGTACTTGCTTGTTGAAGTAACTGCCTTCCTGTTCCAAAGGGAACAGGCCTATTGGTTTCTGTTCCTGTTCCAAAAGGGAACAGGCCTATTGGTTTATTCAAGTTGCTGTACAGTGGAACCTTGACTTACGTAATTAATCCGTTCCAGTGGTCTAGACTTAAGTCAAACATGACTTAAGTCAAACGAACGTTTCCCTTAGAAAGTAATGGGAAAGCGGATTAATCCGTTCTAGATGATGAAAAAGATCCCCAAAAACAGCAATTTAACACACATTTGACTGGGATAGGAGATTCCTTCTGGGGATGTAAATGAAATGTCTCTTCAAAGAGAGGAGGAGGCAGTGGAATTATAGTCCACAAGTTATATGCCTCCACTTTTTAATGTTCATAGCAACAATGTCTAACATTTAAGTTTTACTGATTTTTAACCTGACTTTCCAAGTTCTGAACAACTCTATGCTTACCATTAGAGTCCACAACTTTACAGCTCCCCAACTAAAATGCTTCCATTGTGGACCAGACTTCTGCAGCCAGATTTTTTTACAAGACTGAGCCGACTGTCTAACCAGCGAGGCCAGCCCCGAGCTCCCGGCCCTTCTTCTCCTCCGGCAGCAGCGGCGGCTTCGGTGAGGCCGAGGACCAGCTCCAGGTGCTCTGAGCTGGCCTCGCTGAAGCCGCCGCTGCTGGAGGAGGGGAAGAAGGCAGGAGCAGTTTGGAGGCGGCAGCCGCGATGCTGGGTTGTGGCTGCCGCCCAATTCCGGTGCCTTGCGCCGGGGCTCCGAGATGTAAGTCAAAGCCTGCGACTCAAGTCAAACAGGCCCCTTCTTGCTGCAAGTCAAATATGATGTAAGTCAAGCAGTATGTAAGTCAAGGTTCCACTGTACTGTATTTGGATCCTCAATCCTATTGGTCTCTGCCAAAAGGCAGCTGTGTGATTGGTTGTAATTGTTCCCTCCAAAATGTATCTTTTCCTAGCCAGTCCTAGCTGCTATAAATGTAGCTCCCTCTCCCCAGTCCCCAGTCTTGTTCTCTCCCTGAATAAAGAGCTGTTAGGCTAGAAGCTGTCTCCAGCCTGCTATGTCTAAGAGCTGAAATCACTGCTGAAATCACTAAACCCAAGGTCACAACACTGATAACTTGAAACACCTGTTACAGTCACACTAAATCGAATGAGACTTGTGGATACATAACTGTGTGCTGCATTTGGTTTGCAATTTAATTCTAAGCTACCCATCACCTGCCCCTGCAAGCTGGGGATTCCGCTGACCGACCTTGAAAGGATGGGAGGCTGAAAGAACCTCCTGCCGGCTACCTGGGACTGAACCCAGCAAGTGAGCCAGAGTGTGGGCTGCAGCCCTGCAGCTTAACCACTGCTGCTGCTACATGACCACGAAGACTCTGATAATGAAGGGGAAACACATAAAAACCAAGGGAAGAGAAGATTTGCCAGAGGTCTAAGCCCAAGAATGCCCCAACCCCGCCCCCTCGAAGCCCCGCCCCTTGCCTCGAAGCCCCGCCCCACGGCTTCGCCGGGCGCCGTCCCCGCCCCGCCTTCGCCTCCCAAAGAACACCACGTCAACAAATGACAACTCGCCCGGAAGTTGTCTCTGCCAGCGCAGGCAGGAAACCGGACACTTCCGGGTCAGCGGTGCCGTTTCGCGCCCCCCCCCATTGCCCGCCTCCTCTTTGGCCACGCCGCAGGTAGAGAGAGAGAGAGAGACCGGGCTGCCCTCGAGGGCTTAGGCGGAGGTGAGACTGGCGTCGGGCGCCTCTTTACCGGAGGAGGGCTTTGGGGGGTGGCGGGGTTTTTGCGCGGCGGAGGCCTCGGTGGGGTCTCTCTCACGGTCCCGCTCCTTTTCTCGTTTCCGCTCAGCTCTGCTTCTTCCCCTTATTAAGCGCCCGGCCGGTGGATCTCTTGGAGCGGGGAGATGGGGCGGAGGGGCTGGCGGGGCCCTGGCGCTTCGGCGGCGCCTCTGCTGCTGCTGCCGGTGCTGCTGCTCCTGAACCTGGCCTGGCCTGCCGGCGCCTCCGAGATCACCTTCGAGCTGCCGGACAACGCCAAGCAGTGCTTCTACGAAGAGATCGCGCAGGGCACCAAGTGCACCTTGGAGTTCCAGGTAAGGGTCTCTCTCAGCGCCTCCTGGGCAGGATCACGCCCTCCTTGAGTCCCCGTCGATCTCGGTTAGAAAAACGGCGGTGGTTTAGAGGAGAAGAAGATATAAGCTCCTGCGGGTGGATGTTTTCTCTTGAACCCCGAAGGACCCGTCGAAAAAGGAGCACATTTCCCCTTCCTTGCCTCTGACTTGGTTCATGGTGTTACTCCTGTGAAATACATTTCGTTGCTTGGTAGTTAAATCTGTGGAAGGTGATTATTCCAATGCCTTATCCTGTGGAATCAGTTGTTATGGCTGCATTTCTAACACCATTTATTAATGTTTCACTAGTGTCTCATAACCTGACCCCCTACCATCCACAGTTTTGCTTTCCTTCCATGAATGTCTTAATTTTGTAGTTCCATTACTGGTATTTGTTTAGTTATTTGTAAGGAAAGCTGAATCACTCTGGAAAACAAAAAGGTTTTCCAGCTTTTAAATGTCAGTGGGTTGCCCAGCAGTGATTACCAAAGTCCTACTTTCTGCAGTTTACAGCCGGAGAATACTCTTCATAAGTTTGTAATATTGCAGGCCTGCCCAACAGGTAGACCGGGGGCTACCAGTAGCCCGTGAAGGGTTCAAAAGTAGCCCGCCAGCCATCAATAGAAATTTGAGGTGATAAGTTCTCCACTTCTACCCCCCCCCATCCCAAGGACCACCACTGCCCCAGCAAAGTTCTGGGTCTGCCGGCCCACTGTCTCAGCCAAGCGGGGCAGTTCAAGGGCCATGGCACAATCCCCTGCTGTCCCTACCGGCCAGATGATCGGCGTGCCACTGTCTTGTGACCAATTGAGTTGTTGGTGCATTGCGGAGGAAGGAATCCCTCCAGAAAGGATTAATTGATTTTCAAAGCGTTCCTATGGGACACTGCTGCTCTACTTACAATTTTTTTTTACTTATGAACATATGCTTGGAACAGATAAAATTCGTAAGTAGAGGTTTTAGTGTAGTAGCCCTCAGACACTTTCGTCCAGAAAAAGCAGACCTCAGCCTGTTCAAAGTTGGACAGCCCTGTAATATTGTATTGTTTTAATGTTGTCTTTTCATTGTTCACAGATGAAAATCAAAACAATTGCTACTGACTTCTGTCTTTCGTTAACTGGGGTCTACAGTGCTATACAGTACTTACTATAACCAAAATTAATTCTTACAAAAAAGCACTGATGCTTTTGTTATGGAACACAAATCCTAAATTTTGAATGGTGTATTGACCCAGCACCATGTCTCTGCAATGTACCATTGTTGAGATGGGGTGTGTGACAATTGATAGGTAAAAGAGGACAAATTAACATTTACTCACTACTTGAACTTGAAAATTTGTGTTTCCAATCTATGTGATAGAAACCCAGAGGCAGTGGGTCATGTAGAGTTTCTTCTAAAAAGTTTTTTTTTTAGGTACAACCTAAAATGTCAATAATTTTTGTCACTCAACTGGAATGTTGAATCATCCCATTTTAAACAGAAAAAAAGAAGTGCTGTTTATGCAATCATGTTGGGAACCACAACTACCGTTAAACCACGTATCTCATTTTGTAAAACTAGACTGTCATGCTATCTGCTTCCTTAACTTCTACTCAACAAAGAAGTACAGTACCATTTTACTTTCATACAGTAGATTGTCTTTATAGAGGCAGTGTTTCAAATTATGACAGTCTTGAAGAGCAAGTCACTGCAGTTAAGTAGCTGGTGTCCAAAGGATGATTATCCACAGAACAAAAAGTATCACAGATTTAGAGGATAGATGTAAAAAATGTAGTGTGTAATTTTGTCTGAATTGTCTTTCATGGTGTCTGTTAATGAAAATATTACATGTGACATCACCTACATAATTAATTGAAACAATGTGAGGTATAAAATGTGAGGCATACAAATTCACAGCTGAAGACTCATTTATGTACATCCCACTGATTCAATATATAGTCTTAAGTTGGGGCTAGCAACTGGATTTAGTGCCTGTTAATGTATGTTACAATCATTACTCCTCTACATGTAAAACCATTCATGTGATGGATAACTCACCAAACAGTGGATCTATTTGTGCAAAATTCTGTACATTATTTGATGTGTCCTGCAAGATATTAACTTTAGAAGTAAGATCATTTCAATGGAATATGACGTATTTCAATGGAATATTGCTTGACCTGTATATACAGAGAGTGCACAATTTCAGTCTCTTTATTATGGCTGTGTTGATCATGTTTATCTATTAATGGTTTTCTACATTATGTTTTATGAAGCTTTAGGTGAGCATTATTACTTCTTTTATCACTTCTATTCTCTAGCTGTGCTGCATAGCAACATTTCTGCCAATATTTTTGAGAGAAGAGAGAATAACTTTATTGTCATTGTATTTTCGCACAACAAAATTAAAGGTTATTTTTCTGTGAGACTTCTGTGCCGTGTGCATAAAACATCCAGGAATAATAAACAGGATTGAGGTTCCATATTAGCTATGCATGGGTGGATCAGTCAACACACGAATCTAACCCCATAGCGTACTACAGTATTAAGTTATGGCAGTCCAAACTACACCATGCATGAGTACGGCTATGTAATGTGTTGGCAGCCATGATTGGCCCTTTCTTGGGTCACTAAAATATTTTAAGATTTTGTAAAGCTTGGCTTCATTATCAATCCAAGTGGAGATGACAGCCAAATGGAGACTTGGAAGAGCAGCAATGAAGTAATTGGGAAAGATCATTAAGGTAAGGATGTGTCACTGGAGACCAAGGCCAAGATCATCCACACTATTGTATTCTCTGTCACTATGTGGAAGCTGAAGAGTGAAGAATAACAGGGAGGGCTGTGGTCCTGTAGGGAAGCTTGGTGCGTAACCTGGACAGTCTTACAGCAAATCAAGTCTGAACCATCTGTGGAAGCAGAAATGAAACTCAGGCTGTCATACTATAGGCGTATCATGAGAGGCAATATTGTCTGGAAAACACAGTAATGCTAGGAAAAGTTGAACGAAGCCAGAAAAGAGTTAGACCAAACAGATGATGGATTGACTTCCTAAAGGAAGTCACAGGCTTGAGTTGGCCCTTGACCTGAGCAGGGCTATTGAAGACAGAACATTTTGGAGGCACCTCATAGGGTTGATATCCGAGGTGACCAGAGTGCACACAAGAGCAACAAGTAGCTTTCATCAGCCAGTGCAACTCCCACCATTGCACCAGCCTGGCTGGAAAAAACAGTTGGATTTTGGTCTTAAAGTCTGAAATAGAAGCAAATAGTACAAAAAATGTTTCAGAGTTGTTCCTGGTCTCAGTTCTGTTGCTTATTATAGGATTGTACTTCTCCCGTGATTCTGTGGTCGTTAATGACAGCGTGCTGTGCTTACTCTAGATTAACACTTTATTCTTGCAAGGGTGCTAATTATTGACTGCTGTCCCAAACTCCTGTTTTCTTGGTGCCATAGGTAATTACTGGAGGACACTATGATGTTGACTGTCGATTAGAAGATCCAGATGGAATTGTGTTATACAAAGAGATGAAAAAACAGTATGATAGTTTTACCTTCACCGCATCCCGAAATGGAACATACAAATTTTGTTTCAGCAATGAATTCTCTACCTTCACCCACAAAACAGTATACTTCGACTTCCAGGTTGGAGATGATCCACCTCTGTTTCCAAGTGAAAACAGAGTTACCGCACTTACTCAGGTATCTTTTGTTTTTTAAAAGAGTAGACAATAAAACATGATTAAATCTCAGGCTATAACAGGTTATACATCAACACAATTTTTATTTCCATCCAGTTCCTTTTGTCTTGGGTTGGTTAATTGAGTCCCCTGCATATCAGTTGATCTTCAATAGCAGCAGCTGCACTTTTGGCACTTACTCAGTCTCTTACCTGAGTTGCCAGATTTTCTATGCCAGTATTGTAAAGTACTGCTTGGTGTTCATTGTGTGATGCGTGTCCCATATTTGTTTCTGTTGTCAGTGCCTGTGTGTTGTGTTGTTACAGTCATGACCGACTCTACGTGACTCCATGTCCATGGAGTTTTCTTGGCAGGAGTACTGGAGTGGCTTGCCAGTTCCTACTCCAGGCGCCTACAGCACCTGGTATTTCCTGGTGTTGTCAGTGCCTACCTTCACACATTTCATATTCAGATTGATAAATTGCAGAGATATGATTAGTTCAGTGATTATATTAATTAATTAATTAATTAATTAATTAATTAATTAATTAATTAATT
>JAHTLZ010000237.1:52322501-52334417 GCA_023846285.1 Phrynocephalus versicolor
ATTAATTAATTAATTAATTAATTAATTAATTAATTAATTAATTAATTGCATTTTTATACCACACCACTTTCCCAGAAGGGAATCTGGGCAATTTGCATAAATGCAAATAAATAATCTACAACTAATTACAGCAAATGAAAACAAGACTAATTAGACACTCACACAATAACATACAAAGACCCAACAAGAAGCAAAAAGAAAAGAAAGATACTAAAGGGTGGGAGAAAGAAAAACAGCAAACGGGGAAAACACAGCATAACAGGTTACTGATTTTTATTTTAATTATTTGATAATAATAAAGAAGGGGGTAGAGGTGAAAGCCCTGGATGTCTGCCCCACCTAGTGTGCCCCGCTTCCACTTCCCAGGCCGTCTAACACCAGGTGCCTTGTGGCCAGGAATAAAGGCGAGAGTGAAGCAGGCAGTGGCAGGTTCCTGGGCAGGGTTGTATGTGTGGTTTTCTTTTAAGTCATAACTTTTAATATAGCCCTTCTGCTTCATGGGTTCTCTCTCACTTGAAGCCCTGCTGCAGCAGAAAAGGAAGAGGGCCATTCCTTTAAAATATGATTCAGAGGAGCAGTTTGGAGAAGAATGGGGACTACAGAGAGAGAGAAAAGGAGAAAATGAAGGGTTTCTATATACAACACCGGATTTTGCCCTTTCCTTGTGAATCACTTTGGGGATCCCATCAAAAAGCGATTTATTAAAGCTATGAAGACAGCATTATATAAAATCAATATAATATTTGTAATTGCATAATTCCACGTAAAGAGTGTAGGTTTTCTAATAGTTAAAAAGACTTGGATCATCACAAGTTGATGCATTTCTCCATTACTAACATGAAAATAAAAAGGACCCAACTTTTTGTTTTAATAACACAGGTATGAGCATATGGGGGGGGGGGAGAATAGCAAAAATTGTCATCACGCCCAAATATTGTAGATGAAATGTTTCTACTTGACTGAATAGACAGAGAGTGTACCCATATGCTTCAATAAGGTATTGGTGCCTTATTTTCCATTACTCTGAGGCTTATGCTTCTAAAATCAAAATGTTTGCAAATAAATTCAGATGAGGAAATGTGGTCAAAGTGCTGTTTGTTGATTAGATGTGTGTAAATAAAGCATAATGTATTTCATCTGAAATCCAGCCACAAATATCCTGCATACATGGTTTAGCAAAGAATGACTTATCAGTCCTTTGTCTCTCCTTTTCTGTCTAGATGGAATCAGCTTGTGTTTCAATTCATGAAGCTCTAAAATCCGTCATTGATTACCAGACTCATTTTCGGTTGAGGGAAGCCCAGGGACGCAGCAGAGCAGAAGACTTGAATACACGGGTGGCTTACTGGTCAATAGGAGAAGCCATCATTCTCCTTGTAGTTAGCATTGGGCAGGTATTTCTCCTCAAAAGCTTCTTCTCAGATAAACGAACCACCACAACACGTGTTGGATCATAACTCGTGGTGAGAAAATGCTTCAGATCCCACCATTTGTTTAAAAATGTTCTTGAGATTTCTGGTTACGTTAAACATGGGGAACATTTTAAGTATCTTTATTCTGCCCTCCACTTAAAGTTTAAAAATGCATATTGCCCAAACGCTGTGGGAAAAGGCAGCTTTTTATTTGTGTTACTGGGTTTTCTCCTATTTATATCTGTTGAAAAACCTAACTTGGTGGTTGCTCTTTTAAAACAAATGAGACTATCTGGTAGGAACATCAAGCTTTGAAGAAAATTCTTGAAATGGTGATTTGGGGAAAAATCCATATGGAAAGTGAGCTCAGCATGATTTATCAAGTTTGACAGGTGTAGAAATAAAAACCTGAATGTGATTAATTGTAATCTCCAAGCCTTGTACTGCACTGCTTTGATTTGCTATACAAATTATAGTCACATTTTCTTACAAATCATTTCTCAGGTGGGTGATGTGTCTTGTTTAACACTACCAAATTTTAGACTGAACTTGGGGGAAATAGATTTTTGTACATTTAAAAAAGTCTGTGTTTTTGTTGTGTTCTGTTTTGCATTTTTGTTTTTAAATTAAATAAACAGGGATAATGTAATTCTTGAAACTGTTTTTGAGCTTGGGGTGCCATTACTGCATTGAGGGTTTGGAAGATCAGTAGGCTGTGGTGCAGACTTTGAACCTGAGAGTCTGTAGTCTGTGATCCCCTTTTGAAGCCAACAGGATCAAGCTAAAGTACACTGGGTTAAATAACTTGTGACTCAAACTATTACAGTTGCCTCTTTGCAGTTGATTGTGTTGCTTCGCTCTGGGTGGTGCCACATTTGGACTTCAGATTCACTTTGTGCAGTGACTTACACACTTTGGGATACATACAGTTTCTTGCCATAAAGCAATGGTGTGGATTGGGAGCCCTTGACCACCCGCCAATGCTTTGAACTTTATTTCCCACAATCCTTTTACCATTCATTTGGTATAATAGCCCTGATAGAGGAGTTGTTGGGCATAGCATGTGGATGTCCAAGGTTGGTTCACTGTGGTACATCTTTTCCCCCTCACATCTAAGTGTGTAGTACTGTACAATCATAATTCAAGAAAAATGAAATTAATATTTCTATCCCAAACATTTGACTATCTTCAATATATCTGAAAGTAAGTCTTGGTGATTTCACAGAACTTGCTTCCAAGTATATATTTCCTTAATTGGAGAACGTGACATGTTAGACAGGATAGGGTCATGAAATGCACTGTTTCTAAGTATATGAATACCACTAAGCTGAAAGTCTTATAATTACAAAAATGTAGTCTTTGTTAAAATGTTCTATTCAAAGTTGGCACTTTGCTGTGCCATTGTAGAGGTAGGTCCTAGGAAAAAAATGCACCCATTGCACCAATTCTTATAGTTAAGCCCTTAGTATGAACCTGTTGAATTGGAATGTTTATATGTCAAAGGAAGACATAGATAGCTTTTAGGACTGAGCGCTCCAATCTTTAAAAAAATGTTTGGCTTGTTAAGGAAGCTGTTAAAAGATCTAGTGCATTATTGTATCTTGTGTGGCTTTTTAGAAAATACAACATTGATGTATTGTAGGAACACAGAAGATCATAGTGCTGTACTGGTTTAAAACTTGTAGAAATGACTGTGTGCAATCTCCCATTTCAATTTGTATGAATAAATTTCTTGACTGCTTGCCCATTTCTTGCAAAACTCTGTGCCATTCAAGAGGGCAGGTAAAGACACTTTCCAGAAAATAAACCTTCAGTGCTATAATCCATCAACTACATTGGAATCCTGTAACTTTCCATTAGAAAGCAAGTGGAATAAATGAAGAATGACAGAGAGAGAGAGAGAGAGAGTAAATCTGGTCAAATAAAAAATAGTAAGCTACTTGGAAGTATGTCAGCCAAGTTTCTTTTTTCCAGTCTGATTAATCAGCCCAAATTTAGGCGTTTGCTTGTGTTATTCACATGCTAGTTCAATTGAGAGAATTTGCACAAGAGGTGAGTGCAGCCTACTGTACACTCTAGTCTAGGTCATGCACCTGAGCTATGCTGCTGTTTGGTATGACAGGATTTTCAGCAGCAGTCAACATGTTACAGTAATGCTTCCCATTATACTTACAGTGCTGCAAGCCATTTTTTTAATACAGTAGGACCTCCACATCTGTGGATTCAGTATCCATCATCTGAAAATATTGTACATAGCTTGGTCTCTGGCACCAGTTCTGTTAATGCCTGTTAAAATATTTTTTTCTGGGTTTCCCCCCATTACTTCTATATATAACATTTGAAGTTATCTGCTGATTTTAGTATTGGGGGAGGGGGGCAGAGCCAATTACCCATAGATACAGGGGTCCTACTATAGCTACCAGATGAATCCAATAAAAGTTAAGTATATGTACATATTTTTAAATTTTTATTTTTTTGCCCCATCCCTTACCAATGAGGCTGATTGACTTGATTTTTCCATTGTGGGGCTTTGAATGAAACTAACTTTGTTCCACTTAAACTGGTTTATATAACTCCCCTTTTCACACACGGAATACATTTCAAAGTAGCCATCTATGTTTTTGGCAAACATAGCTTGGTAGTAGGAGATTAATAGACATATACAACTAAATGCAGAAGTAATGTTAACACTTACAGAGATGGTTCATTCTTACGAATTATTTACACAAAACATCTGTGCCATTTATACATGTTGCCATGTTTTTGCATTTGATTTGCTTGGAGTCTAATGTGTGTCTCATGATGTGAATTGCCCAGTTTCTGATGTCACTTGCCACCCTTTGTTGTTACTGCCAATAAGACAAAGCTGGCCCTGTGAAAATATGGGATAATAAACTATATAAGGTTATATTTGAGTGATTCCTTATTTGCAGCCAGCAGCTGCTCTCAGAAATCAAGCACCAGATTGGGCAAGATTACTTTATCTCAGATTACATATCGAAGTCTGAAAACTGATGGAAATACAGATCCATCCATCTTTATCTGGAAGTCCTTTTTTACTCACTAAAACTTTGCACGTATCATGCATATGACTGCAGCTTAAGATAACATACTAGTTACAAGATGAGACAGTCATTGGACTGATACAGTTATGTGGAAGGGAAAAGTGTGGAAGAAAAAGGTGCACAAGCACCAGAGATGACCTCAGCCTGGAGAGGATTGTCAGGAAAATGCCATTCAAAATTGATGGGGACTTTCACAAGGAGTGGACTGAGGCTGGAGTTAGTGCATCAAGAGCCACCACACACAGACAGATACTGGCCATGGGCTTCAAATGTCATATTCCTGTTGTCAAGCCACTCCTAAACACTGTTGCTCAGTAGTCCAAAGTCCTCTTTTCTGATGAGAGCCATTTTTGCATCTCATTTGGGAACCCAGGACCCAGAGTCTGGAGGAAGAATGGAGAGACACACAAGGCATGATGTGAAGTCCAGTGTGAAGTTTCCACGGTCTCTGTTGATTTGGGGAGCCGTGTCATCTGCTGGTGCGAGTCCGCTGTGCTTCGTTAAGGCCAGGGTCAGTGTAGCTATCTACCAGGAGATTTTGGAGCACTTCATGCTTCCTTCTATGGACGAGCTTTATGGGGATGCTGACTTCATTGTCCAGCAGGACTTGGCACCTGCCCACACTGGCAAAAGTACCAAAACCTGGTTCAGTGACCATGGGGTTACTGTGCTTGATTGGCCAGCAAACTCGCCTGACCTGAACCCCATAGAGATCTAAGGGGCATTGCCAAGTGAAAGATGAGGGACATGAGACCGGACAATACAGTGTACTTGAAGGCCCCTATTGAACCATCCTGGTCTTTCATAAAACCTCAGCAATGCCACAAACAGATAGTATCCATGCCACGCCACACTGAGGCAGTAATTGATGCCAAAGGGGCCCAAACCAAGTACTGAGTACATATCCATGCTTATACTTTTCAGAAGTCCGATATTGTTCCATTTTCAGTCCTTGTGTTATTAATGTCATGCAATATTCTAATTTTCTGAGATTGTGAATTTGGGGTTTTCATAAGCTGTACGCCAGAATCCTCACAATTATACCAAAGTAACATATCTCACTTTGCATGTAATGAGTCTATCTCATATATTAGTTTCACCTTTTGAGTTGACTTAATGAAATAAATGAACATTTGCAAAAAATCCCAGTGAACAGCAACACCAAAAAACATTCAAGGCAGCAAGGCACAACCACCCATTAGGAAATCTCACTTATTCAGCCAGTAATTAAGGGGACAGCCTGCATGAAGACCTTTCTCTGTGGAGGGGGCCAACCTGTCCTCCTATGGGAAGAAATTCCAAAGTGTGGCAGCAGTCTGGGTTGAAATAAAAAGCATCAGTGGAGGCAAATGCTGTATATAGCTAGTGGTTTAGGTATCTGGCTGCTGAGCCAAAGGTTGCACGTTCAAATCCCCACGGTGCCTCATTGCCAGCTCTGCAGTTCTAAGATGAACTCCTGGCGTCTCACAGAGAGATGACCATCTTCCCCCCTTTTATTTTTGCTTGTTTCCGACTTCCGGAAAGGCGACAGAGATGCTAATAGGCGGGAAGACCCCCCCCCCGCCGCCCGCAAATTCCAATAAA
The DNA here is from genome assembly GCA_023846285.1 of Phrynocephalus versicolor. Taxonomy (NCBI): domain Eukaryota; kingdom Metazoa; phylum Chordata; class Lepidosauria; order Squamata; family Agamidae; genus Phrynocephalus; species Phrynocephalus versicolor. The sequence continues at coordinate 52,328,563 of JAHTLZ010000237.1, forward strand.
TGAGTCCGCTTCTGGCTCCGCCTCAGCCTTGCCCCTGCTTCCCTTTTCTCATCTGCTCCGGGACCAACTTCATCTCTCATCGAGCCTCGCCAGAGCGAGGGGGAAGTGAAGTGAGCTCAATCCTCCGTCGCGCTATTCGTCGTCTGCCCGTCGATCTGGTAGGTAGGTACCGTTTCGGCATCAATGGTGTGTGTGTGTGTGTGTGTGTGTGTGTGTGTGTGTGTGTGTGTGTGGCGGCGGGAGGAGGGGGACAGACCCCCTTTGTAACTCGCCAGGCATTTGTTGCCCGGAGTCAAGGTTCCGGGAAGGCAGGCGGTCTCTCTTCCCAGCCTCGCGTTTCATACTGATAGTTGTCCGAAAAGTCGTTGTGTGTTCTTTCAGTAGCAGCCTGACCTCTTCGAAAAGGAGACCTCAATCTCAGAGCATCCGGAAGGGTTTGTTATAGTGCACCACGTTCTTGTGTGTGTTTCTAATTGTTTCTAATTTCTAATTGTGTCTTCTGCTCTTCGTATCCTAATAGCGAGGATAGGCGAAGCGGGGAGATGTCAGGTCGCTCACTGTGTGGTAAGAAATCTCATTGTTGAGTGGCGGCAGGTCTTTTTGTTCTCGCCGTCAAATGGTGGGTGATCTTTTAGTGACCTTATCAATTTATTGCCTTAATCCACTAAGGAAGGTCCCGTCATCAGTAGCATTGCTATGACTTCCTCTATTATTGGATCAATGTTTCTCTTTCACTTTCCTTTTTTCCAACTGCCTTCAATTTTTCTCAGCATGATAAGGCTTTACACTGAGTCTTTTTCATGATATGTCCAACTTGTGATGGCCTGGGTTAAGTTGCTTTAGATAATGACAGTTTTCAAGAAATTCTATTTTCTTCTTCCATTCTCCCTTTTGAGGTTCATCTACTACCAAAGGCTGGACACCATCATGGCTATCTTGACTTAGGATTCAGCAACTCTAAGTAGTGCAGAGTTGCATCTAAATGTGTCTCCCAGATTCTTGTCGAAACATTTTTCCTTCCCAGAATATACCCATCCCACCATATCTTACCTTGTGTGTGTGTGTTGTATCATTACAGTCGTGACCACTCTCTGTGACCCCATGTCCACTGAGTTTTCTTGGCAGGAATACTGGAGTGGTTTGCCAGTTCCTACTCCAGGTGCCTGCAGCACCTGGTATTCCCTGGTGGTCTCCCATCCAAGTACTAACCAGGGCCGACCCTGCTTAGCTTCCGAAATCTGGCAAGATATGTACTTAGGGCATCTAGGCAGCTCAATCTTACCTTGAAGAATCAGCTATTCCAGTCTCTACTGTAATTCCAGTCAGTACTTTATATTTCTCATTGCATGACCAAAGTATTATATATTTTGTGATTTTGTGGTCTTTATTTACTGTAGCTGCCTAGTCTTTAATTACTGTAGCTGCCTAGTCCTGGTTGGAGAGACAAGGGTTTGAAGTTAAACCTCCATTGAGCTTCCTGTGAGTACAGCCAACTTGTATGGCTTTCTGCCACTAGTCAGAGACCTGATGGCAGGTAATGACTATTTATTCATATTAGTGTTTCTGTGCAGGTCTCCCTAAAGATCCACGAAATCTGTATCATTCTGTGATAAATACATATTGCATACATATTCTATCTTTTTCTGTAGTAGCCACGGTTCAAGTCCATGATCCCATGCCATTCAGCAGAAGTGAAAATGCAAAGTGCATTCATTCCCAAAGCTATCTTAGGGATTTTATTTCGTTTTGTCCCCACCCACCCTCAAGCTTCATCTCTGAAAAGCTGCTTTCTATTATGACTTTTATTGTGTGACTCTGATCCTATTGTTCATTCAACCAGATTCCAAGATATTCCAAGGAGGGAATCATATTTCCCAAAATGCTCCTTTTCTCTCTCTAATTTAGTTAATTCATTTACTTATGTATTTTACACTTGTACTTTTTACCCATTGCCATGAACTTACACATCATCCCTTTTTGGACAATATTCACTCCTTGCTTCATTGACTTCAGTGAACAGCTTCTGCAGAATATCTAAATGTTAGAAATAATGTATTGACTGTGTATTGGACTGTTGCTGAATTCTCCATTGATAAAGACCTGCCATGTGAATTGACAAATACTTTTCTCAAGATGTTATTGGAGTACAAATTGAAAAGCAGTGGTAAGAGTATACATTCCTGTTGTATCTGTGTTCTCTATCACTTGCTCTTCATCGTTCACTGCTGGTTTTTATTGGCAGTTCAGGTTTCATTATAATAATCTTGCAACTGCAATGCTGGAAGGGACCTTATGGATCACTGAGTCCAGCCCCTGTCAAGGAGGCCCAATGGGGAATTGAACTCCCAAACTCCGGCTCCACAGCCAGATACCCCAAACACTGAGCTAACCAAATATGAACAGCATGACTACTGTTTCCTAACAACTCCATCAGTTTGCCGTGTTGGATTCTGCCAAAGGCTTTCATGTAGTGCACTGGTTCCCAATCTTGAGTAACCCACGTGTTCTTGGACTTCCACTCCCAGAAACCCTGTCCAGCACAGGTGGTGCTGAAGGTTTCTTGGAACTGCAGCCCAAGAACTGAATTCCCCAAGGTTGGGAACCACGGCGGTAGACAATGAAAGAAGCATGTATTTCCACATTCATGGCATAACCGCTGTCCCAAGTACCCACAGTCAGATAGTGCTTCCTTGGTTCGAAATACTCTTCTGAATCAAATTGTGCATCTTCAGCCCCTTCGTCACACTTCTCGTAAATTTCCTCATGTGTTGTCTTTTAAAAAGCACGAAGTGAATGACTCATTGCGCTTACTCATTGCAAACTTGGGCATTTCTGTGTTGGAGTAACATGGAAAAGCTACCTTTCACACAGAGTTCAAGAATGTTTTTGGTTGTATAGATTTGACTGAGAAGATTCACTATAGAACAAAAAAAAATTCAATAAAGGTTCTTTATTTTCCCAGTAAATTTTCCCAGTTAACTCTCAAAGTTATACCAGGCTAGGTGGTACCTCTATACTATAGGCTACTAGTAAAATAATAATTAAAAAAAACCATTGCAAGCTTTCAAGGGCAATACCTTCTTTATCAAAGCATATACCAAAAGTCCAAACATGGCAAAAGATGTGGTTTGCCAGGAGATAAGTCTTAATGTAAAGTTCTTGGTAAGATGATATTAGCCAGGCAAACTTCTTAGCTGAGGCAGGGCAGGAAGCAGGGCTGTTGTTAAAACTGCATCCGAAGTACAGGATTGGGTTTCACACCCCAGCTCTCCAAACATAGGGATGTGGGTCATTCCCATCCTTCCATACCCACTCTCAGTTTGGATCTTTGAGACATAAAATCCCTGATCTGGAGATCAGGGTTAAATGTAGTGAACCTACTAGGTAAAGACAAATCGGACCAGATTAAAGAAAAGTATTATTACCTAGTTGCCTGCTGGTGTTGATGGTCCATGTGCCTTCTTCCATGTTTGGACTTCTGGTACATGCTTTGATAAAGACTGCATTGCCTTTGAAAGCTTCCAATGTTTTGTTTTGTTTTTGGTTGTTGTTATTTTACTAGTAGCTTATGAAGGTATCACCTACTATAGCCTAGTCTTGCTTTTGTATTTTGTAATGGCTACACGTCTCTCCCCATTTTTTATCTCAAAGTTATCTACACTTGAGATAACAGTCCTGTTTATGACATAACATAACATAATGCTAAGACTGCTGTTTTGAATATTACAGGTTACTTTAAAATAGAAAGAGTGCTCCTAAGTTTAAGATTCTGGGCTCTGTCAAACCTATAAATAGGTGTCTGATTCTAGGACTGCTGCGTATCTCTTAGCTGTTTCACCAAAACCCACAATAGAGGATGCTTTTGTGGAAACACCAGTAGTTACACACGCACAAGAGGAGACTGTTCTCTGTATAACATTTCACTGTGGATATGAACTGTGGAAGACTGAAAATCTTTCTTCTTCTCAACTCCTACACACTATATATGGGAAATTGTTAGTTTTGAAAAGATTTTTCAAGAATTGCTATCTCTGTCCATATTTATTTTATTATCGTTTGAGTTAAATTCATTTTTAATTATCAGAAATTAAAGCAACATTTTCTTCGTTTGTTTTAAAATGTGAGAGTGGGTTGTTTTTAATGTTGATGCAGTGCTGTAGTTTGTATATACTATCATGAGAGGTATAGGATCCCTATTTTTAATATAAAAGTAATCATGTGCCATAAAGCCAGTTCTGACTTACGGCAACAGTTTTCAAGGTCTTCCAGGTAGAGAATACTTAGAAGTGGTTTACTGTTCCTTTCTTCTAGGGGTGCCCTGGAACTGTGTAGCTCACCCAAGGCTACATAGGCTGGCTTTTCTCTCAAGAGGCACAATCGGGAACTGAACTCCCAATCTCTGGCTCTGCAGCTAGTTACCTAAACCACTCAGCTAGTTTCACTAAACAAGTAATTGATCTATTATGTCTTTCTGATTCAGAGAGTTCCTATAAAAGGATAAAGTTAAAAAAAAAAAAAAACAGTGGGTAGATTATTCTCACTCCCACACCTTTTGCCATAGGCTACATCAGGGGTCCTCAACCTACGGCCCGCGGGCCATATACGGCCCCCAGGGACCCTGAATCCGGCCCCCGGGAGCAACAGCAGACACCGCCCCGACCCCCCGCCCGTGGGGGCCGCTCGAGCCCTTTAGAATAGTTGCATCGCGGCTGCCAGCGGGCTCCGAAGACAAGCGCTCCAAGCGGGGCACTCCTGCCGCCGCCGCCGCTGCTGCCTTCACAGCGCGCGCGCTAACCATCCCTCGGGGTTGTCCTTTTCCTTTCCCGCTCCCCTCCCCCTCCCTGCCCCCCGCTGCTTTATTTTTGATTCTTTCTGTCCCTCGCTGGGACCCATCTGTGAGTTTCCGGCGGGGAAGCCAACTCAGGGACCGGGGGCGCGCCCATGCGAGCGAGCGTGCAAGCGTGCATGCGTGCGTCTTTGGCGCATGCACTCCCCTCACCCAGAACTGGTGGGAAGCGGGCCGGGGAGAAGGAGGAGGTGGAGGCCGCGAGAGAGAGAGAGAGAGAGGAGGAGGAGGAGGCCCGGCATCGCCCGCGGGGGAGGGTTTGGAGGAGTAAGTAACGGGGCGGCGGCGGCGGCGCGACCGGCTGTCCACTGGTTTTTTTTCTTTGCGGTCTCCCTTCGGGTCCTTTTGTGCTTTCCTTCCTTCGCAGCCGGGGGTGGGGGGTGGGAGGGCGTAGGGCGTCGTGGAGCGGCCTTGGGCGGGGGGGGCGCCGAGGAGGACACCGACCATGTTGGTGGAGTCGGGAGTGGTGCCCTGTTGGGACGAGACCTTCCGTGTCTATCGGGCAGTGGAAAGAGAAAGACTCGGGAACCAGCGCCTCTGGTTCTTCCTTCCCTTATTTATTTATTTATTTATTTATTTATTTATTTATTTATTTATTTTAGAGTATTTTGGTTTTTTACACCGCCTTTCTCCTTGGAAAAAGACCCAAGGTGGCTTGCAATAATGAAACATGTTATGATGATTATGTGTATGTTGATATTATGTGTTTATGTTGATTACTGGTGAGCCACTGTGAGACAGAATACTCGACTGGGTGGGCTGTGGCCTGTTCCAGTAAGGCTGTTCTTTAGTACATAAGAACATAAGAAGAGCCATGCTGGATCAGGCCAAAGGCCCATCTACTCCAGCATCCTGTATCTCACAGCGGCCCCACCAAATGTGTCAGGGATGTTCTTATATTCTTATAATTGTTCTTCCAAACATGAGCTACTGGAGGGAGGGAGGCTCAGTTATTTCCACTGTATTATTATTATTATTATTATTATTATTATTATTATTATTATTATTA
>JAHTLZ010000237.1:52334427-52350207 GCA_023846285.1 Phrynocephalus versicolor
TATTATTATTATTATTATTATTATTATTATTATTATTATTATTATTATTATTATTATTATTATTATTATTATTAGGTATTTCTTCATATTTTTTTCAAAATCTAGTCCGGCCCCCAACAGTGTCTGAGGGACAGTGAACCGGCCCCCTGTTTAAAAAGGTTGAGGACCCCTGGGCTACATCAAGGCCAGAGCATGTCCCAGTGTATAAATGCATTTTGCTTGGGCTTCCCCTCTTGAAGGGAGGGAAGAGACCATACTTCCACACCCAATACAAAGAGCATAGGAGAGGACATAGGAGAGGACACCCCACAAGGGAGCGTCCAAGGAGCCGACAATTCATCCCCCAACTGAACCCGCTGGAGCCAGCCATCAAGGAAGGATCGGAGCCAGCAGAGCGCTGAGCCCCCGATTCCCTCAGTCCAGTAGGTTACCGTGGTTGACGGTGTCAAAGGCGGCTGACAGATCAAGGAGAACCAACAGGGAGGAACACCCCCTGTTGGCCTCCCTGAGGAGGTCATCCTGCAGAGCGACCAGGGTTAGTTTTGGTTCCACAAAACGGCCTGAAACCGGACTGGAAACGATCAAGGATATGATTTTCCTCCAGGTATGACTGAAGCCGAACGGCGGCCACCCTCTCAACAACCTTGCCCAGGAAGGGAACAATGGCAATCAGACGATAGCTGGCAAGATCGTACAGTGCCAGGCCGGGCTTCTTCAATGTGGGCTTCACCACCATCTCCTTCAAACGAGAGGGAAAGATTCCCTCCTGGAAGGAGGCAGTGGCAATGGAAGAGGCCCACTCCAGCATGTTCCCTCCGGCTGATTTAATGAGCCAGGCTGGGCAGGGGTCGAAAGGGGAAGCTGCTGGCGGCAATAAGCCAAAGCCCTGGAGGCCTCTGCCAGTGACACAGGCCCAAACTTGACCAGGCGAGGAGACCGAGGGGGTTATGCCCCCTGGAGAAATGAGGAGGGACCAGTTCAGCTGGAGTCCAAATCGGATCGGATGGCCTCAATCTTAGATCTAAAATAGGCTGCAAATTGCTGACTAGTGAAATCACTAGGAGGAGGCCCGGGATGACCAGGATTGGAGAGGTCTCAAACCACCCGGAACAACTCTGCCTGGCGGTGCAAGGCCTCACCAATTCTCAGGGAGGTGTGAGCTGTTCTTGCATCCCTGATCGTGTGTACATAACAGCTGGTCAGCTGCTTAAGCGTAGCCTTATTCACTTCCGTCTGATCCCTTCTCCATACACACTCAAGCTGCCTACGTTCTTGTTTCATCGCCCGCAACTCAGCCGTGAACCACGGCGAGGAGCGGGCTCCACATCGGAGGAAGGGCTTGGGGGCAATCTGGTTGACGGCCCCGGTGGCACCCACATACCACCTTTCCACCTGGGCTTCAACTGGATTGTCAACCAGTCTGCCGATGAGCTTCCTGAAGGCCTCCACGAACCGGACAGGGTCCAGAAGCCTTCAGGGGCGGGCCCAAACATAGGGCTGATGCTCCCCGCGGGGCGGGGTGGCAATCGACAGGAAATTTTTTAGCAGATAGTGATCTGACCATGACACGGGTTTGGATACTAAGCCCCCAAACCCTCAGAAGAGAGTCTGATGGCATGGAGGAAAAAACCAGGTCCAGGGTATGGCCTGCACTATGGGTGGGGCAAACAACATGCTGAGATAGGTTCATGGAGGCCATGGACTCCATGAATTCCAGAGCAGCTCCTGAAAGTTCTGCCTCAGCATGCATGTTGAAGTCCCCAACCACCAGAAGGCGGGGGGACCCCAACAGGGCAGCCGAGATGAACTCAGTAATCTCTGGAAAGGATTGTGCTGGGTTGCGGGGAGCACGGTACACCAGCACAATACCAAACCTATCTTGCTGACCCACCGATAGGTGGAGGCATTCTAACCCAGGACAAAGGCGGGGGGCAGATCCTGGGGGAACAGTGGGGGAGGGGAAGAAGGGTCTCTCCTTCTCATGCCCTGTTTGTGAGTCTTCTTTCCAATTAAGGCTCTCCTCTGCACACTACCCAGCATGTGGAGAGTGCCAAGCAGGTGATTTTTTTCCCAAGCATCGCTTCCGTAGCACGCTTCCCCCTCCTCCTGTCCCCCAGCTAAGGTTTGGTGATTGTTAGCCCGGGGAAACAGGCGATGGGAATTTTTTCCCCAAGCAGAACCTCAGTTGCATAATTCCATCTACTCCTTTCCTGGGCTAACAATCGCCAAGCCTTAGCGGGGGGGGGGCAATTGACGGAGGTGCTGGTTATAAAAAAACATTGTCTGCTTCCCTCTCCTCCTTTCCCCTGACTAAGGATTGTCAAGCCTTAGTGGGGCGAAAGGAGGACTGCTGGCGGGATGGCGCATGGCTTCCTCCTCCTGCTTCCCCCTTCAGGTGCCCCCAGATTGCTGCCCTCCCCGGGGCAAATGCACTCTTCCGCCCTCCCTAGTTATGCCAATAATCTACAGGCGTAACCCCTTGAGGAATGGGTCTTTCAAAAGGGTCCCCTGGCTAGATCTTAACTGCTGGGTATAGCTGCCTAGATGCCCTAAGCACATCCGATCTCGGCCTGATTTCAGAAGCTAAGCAAGGTTGGCCCTGGTTAGTACTTGGATGGGAGACCTCCAAGGAATACCAGGTGCTGTAGGTGCCTGGAGTAGGAACTGGCAAACCACTCCAGTATTCGTGCCAAGAAAACTCCATGGACATGGGGTCATGAAGAGTTGGTAACGACTGTAACGATACAACACACACATGTTCATATGGATGGAGGTGGGCCTTCAGATACCTAGGGCCTAAGCCGGGAAGGGTTTCATATGTCAAAACAAGCACTCTGAATTGGGCTTGAGCAGCAACTGGTAACCAATGTAGCTTATATAGAATTAGCATGATGTGATCCCTGGCAGACCCACCACTCACCAGCCATGCTGAACAATTCTGAACCAGATGCAATTGCCGGACCATCTTCAAAGGCTGTCCCACGTACAGCGCATTACAGTAACCAATACGGGAGTGATACTTCTACAATCTTAATCTCACCCCCTGAAGTATCCTCATAATCCATCTCTAAAACCATACTCGTGCATATTAGATCTTATTACTGTGCCTTTGGCTAATTGTATGAGATTTATGGAATTATATTGATCAGCTACATGCCGTCTCTCTTCAAAGAGGTAATGTAAGTTTCAGTCTCTAATTTTATGCAGCAAGCTTTTATTTTGCTGGCTTGGCATCTTTCTGGAGGTTTACCAAAATTTTATTTTTCTGATTTTCTTAATACTACCTGTGATGGGCCTGGTTTCTGCTTCTACTTTCATCTCTTCTAGTTCCTCACCTTCATCATTAGTTCCTTCTTCTTCTGATGAGCTCTCATCATCTGTTTCTTGTTTAATTTCTACTTGCTGATGGTTACCTAAGTTACTTTCTTCCTCTGTTTCTGAGCTTACTCCCGTGTCAAGATATACACTGGTGAATTTTTCACTTGACTTCCAACTCTGCTCATTGACCTTAATGTGTCTACTAATTGCTGCTCTGCATTATTGCCGTGTCACTTCTTCAGTGTTGTCACATGAAAAGATATACTGTACCAAAATATTTACGAAATATGAGGAGGTGTACTCACTTCTGTGATATACTATATGTGACATGATACATTCACCTACAACTAGGATTCTTACTGTATTTTTTGAAGCTTGATTTTTTTCTCCTATTCTATTTTGAGAAGCTGGTATCTCTTGCTGTGTATATCAACTATTGAGAGCACTGGTCATATGAAAATTATATGAATGGCAACCTTTACATCTATTAGCAACTTTTTTCTGCAATGCCTTACCAAGAGACTAAAGAGGCAGAGGGACAGATGGGGTCTTTTGCCGATGTTCCAGTCCCCAGTTGTCACTGGCCTTTTCCTGTTTTTATTTGCTGCAAATAAATGTGAGTGTGTTGTTCTTTTTCTTCCCTTTAAAATTGGGACTGGGCTTGCAACAGAGACATGTACACTGCTACCAGTGGCTGGTGACTCTGTTTTTGAGGGTACTGTAAAACCCACATTTAGTCTGAATTTTACAATTATCTCTAATGCTGAATTCTATCCACAAAATAAATTTGGCATTTATTTGTTTATTTTAGAGTATTTTTACTCCACCTTTCTCCTTGGAAAAGGACCCAAGGCGGCTTACAGTAATGAAGAATAATATACAGTTCAGTACAATTAAGGCATGCTCAAGCACCTTGGATAACTCTTGTTAAATGCAAGCTAAAACCGAGAGTAGATTCCTAACATCCCTAAAATTGGAGTCCCCAATTACCACAGCATGCAGCCAAATCACTTCTTAGTGCTTTTTGTTTAGTTGGTTCAATTTATATCCTTTAAAGAGCCACATGGACTATTATTTAGAACAAAGGACTAGCAGCAACTTAGAATAGGTTCATCATAAACACTGGAACTGCCTTCTTTGGAACTGAAGTTTTTATTCAAGACAAAAATAATTTTTAAATGCTCTGAACGGGGAAAGAACCTTAAACAAAAAGTATCATCCTGCTAGACCCTATGCTTTGAGTACTTAATTCTTCAACACATGGGTTTGAATTCTTGGGTATTGAGCAGACAAATCACTGCTGAATTAAGGTTGCCATTCCCCCCCCCCCCCCCGAGGCCCCTCAACTCTCAGCTGCTTGATGTGACGTTCTCCATGCTGGGAAAAACTATACGACCTATGGCGCATAAGTAGTGCAGCGGGAGTGGGGAGGGAAGGGGGATATAATTGTAATATATTTTTAAGCATTTACCAAATAGATTTCCTAATTGGATTAGAAAAGAACTTCGGGTTGTGGTTTTCTGTTCATTTTTTTAATGTGGAAGATGTAAAATTAGATTTCCTCAAGTTGGGGCACATGCTATCCTGTCATTTCCTCCTTCTGACCCTGGTGTTCTAGTTCCGTATTCTGATTCCCCCCCTCCCGCCCCAATGAAATGAGGTTAGTCACCACTGGGGAATTCCAGCCTGTCCATATTTAGATAGCTACATTTTCTGCACCACTATCACAGAAAATATGTTGAGATTGAAACTGTGCCAACCTTTGGTTCCTATTTAAAAATGTGATTATTTTATGTTATATAAACAGGAACACAACCTAGATGAACAAAACAAAACAAAAGACACAAAACATGTGGCACCTTAAAGACTAACTTTCATATTTTAATGTAATGTTTTGTGCATTACACGTCCATTTCTTAAGACATATAGCAGCAGAAGAAGTGGATGTGTAATCCACGAAACGTTACATTAAAATATGAAAGTTAGTCTTTAAGGTGCCACATGTTTTGTGTCTTTTGTTTTTCTTTGTTTTTCTTTAATTTTTTGCCTGAAATTCTTGAAAAAACTAACACAGCTACCCTCTCTGAACCTAGTTAAACGCAAGACTAGATTATGAGTGAGACCTTCATTGGCTACTACTACAACCTAGAGAACTAGTGCCATAAGGTGGTGCTATTCCCATAAATATAAAATAGCCAAATCCCACATCAGATTTAAATTTACAGTGTTCATTTCTTCATTTTTAGCGGATACCCATTTTAAACATTTTTTAAAGCTCTCAGAAATCCCTCACTTGGCACAGCTAGTGGTTATGCTCTGTGAGTGGGGAGTGGTGTTCTCAGTGGCTGTTTGTGCCTTCTCTAGACTTAAGAAAGCGACACCCAGTTCTGATCTTTTGCTTACTTCAAAAATACTTTTAAAAAAATTCAAAAAGTGAAAAAGCATCCCTCCCTTATGGTTAATAACTTAGTGGTTCTTTAGAAAAAAAATAGTTAAGAGTGGGTGTCACAGAGAGGCTGTGTGTGTGCTGTGTTGTTACAGTCGTGACCAACTCTTCGTGACTCCATGTCCATGGAGTTCAATTGGCAGGCTAGGAGGCCCACAAATATGACAGCCTCCCATGTCTCCTAGAGGACTTGGGAAATTATCAAAACAGACATTGTTTTTTAAAAAAATTACTTTGGGGTGATATGAAATGGTGTCTACAGACCATACTTTGGCTGCCCTGGTATACGGTAGATATATCTTGAAAATTGCTGACATGTCCACTCTCACTACCATCTGTGTACATATCTGTGTTGCACTTCACACATCACTTTCACTGGGTCATTAGCTGGTTTGAGAGATAATTTTACAACACTTTTTTTAACCTTCTGGATAGTGAACTTGCCTGTACTTTATATATTTTGGGTAGCTGATGTGCTCACACCCATTTAATTTTTATTTATTTGTTTTTTATTTATTTTATTTTATTTGTATCCCGCCCATCTGGCCAAATGGCTACTGTGGGTGGCTAACAGGACTCAAAACATAGTGAATAAGGCAACCTATAAATGAAAAGCAACATATTAGTATGTACCAGAAAATTATCAGCAATTAAGATCTTAAAAGTAATATACCAATATAATATACAAACATAATAGGCAAAATCATTAAAATCAAATTTAAACATTACAATAAAATTAAGATTGCAGGATATATATTTTTGACTGAACATCTGTACTTACAATGGTAGCGGCACTGGAAAATCCTGAGAGCAACCACTGAGAATGCCTTCTCTTGGGTCAACACAAGATACACCTCAGAGAGTAGTGAGGCCAAGAGGAAGCTTGGCTCTGACAAAAACTCAAAAAGCCCAGATGAACTTGTAATGCCCCCTGTTAGTCTGCACCCAAGCCATATAGGCTTTATATCACAGCCGGAAACATTGATGACATATCAATTTTATATATTTCTAATTGATACAAATCCCAGTTTCCTCCTAACACTTGGACTTGAGGAGTTACAGAATAGTTTCAAAAGAAAGAAAATTAATGTACTATAAAATCACAACATTAAAGTAGAATTACCCTTTCCACACTACTGAAAGGTCAGATGCTCAGCATAAGCTATGGTGTGCTTTGAAAGGATGACTTCCATCTGATTCAGAAACAAAATAAGTCAAAGTCCTTTGAGATATGATGTAGCCCTGCACAGGCCATCGAAATGCCCCTGTGACAGGGTTCTGATTCCACTTAAGGCAGTTCCCCTCTTGGTGAAGCTGTCAGGAGAAGAGATTGTAGCTCTGATAATAACTTTTTATTGGAACTTTGGCTTAATAGGTGAACAACTTTAGTGGGAACAAACTGGTCAAAAATATCAACCATCTCAGTCCATCTTTTTGCATGCTTGGTAGTCTCTAGTGCTGTTCCTGACAGGGTTACACATCCCAAAATGCTCCTGGTTTGTCGGACATCTCAAGGGTTTCCCAGGACCTGAACACAGAGTGTGGCAGTACAGATTATGTGCCCATTCTGCCTTGAGCTCCTTCTTCTCCCCTCTCAATGACCCCACTTGTGGCTCCTCCTTCAGGGACCCTTGTTATTTGGGAACATATAGACCCTCCACCTCCCTCATATCTAATTGCCTTCCGTGCTCCCAATTCCCGCCTTTTTCTCCCTTTACCTCTCTCCACTCCTCCTTCCAATCTTCCTCCCCCTCCTCCCCCAATAGCTGTTCTTCTATTGGACCTTCTCTTCCAGTGCCCTTCTCTGCTTTCTTCTCATAGGCTCTCATCTCACTCCTTTCTTCCACTCTCCCTCCACTCTCCCTTCATTCCTGGCATAAGAGTAATGCATATACAGTGATACCTCAACTTACGAATTTAATCCATTCTGAATGCATGCTCTTAAGTTGAACTACTCTTTAAGATGGGGTACCTACCTAAAAAACTAAAAAAAGTTAAAATAAAATAAAACAAAATAAAATAAAAGTTAAAATAAAAAATATTTGTAAGTCGAGCAGACCATATATAAAAGTTGTAAGGGGGGAGTTAAAACGCCAACAGTTTCCCACTCTTAAGTTGAATTGCTCTTAAGTCAAGCTACTCTTAAGTCGGGGTACCACTGTATGTGACTGTCTTCCATCTTGACAGGAGTGGACAGCTCACTTGGGGCACCTGGCCTCCTTCATGCCTTGCCTCGCAGTCCCCTATCAGCTAACCCATTAATCACCACTTTTAAAATGCCAGGGGTAAAGTATTTCAACATTTAGTTGGGAAACAATGTTATCATCTGCACGATAAATTTTTTTCACAGATTCCAAAATCACCTAGAAATGGAACAGTTGAAAAAAAGCCATGAATAGGAGTCTTTCCAGGTTATTAATAGAATAGTTTGTTGCAGTGGTATGTATCTTCATATTATTCCATTTTTGTCTTATTACATTTTAATTGTAAACCGCCCAGAGTTCTGTTTGGAAGATGGGTGGTCTAGAAATATAACAAATAAATAAATAATAAATAAATAGAATAACAATTGAGGGTCATTATATATGGAAGTAAGCTGAGGAGAGGACCGCATAAATCAAAACTATAATTTTGAGTTGGAAAATTAGGGGTCATCTTATACATGGGGTCATCTTATACACGAGAAAATACAGTATGATTTCAGTCTCAGCAATATGTACCATCAGAAACTTGCTAATATCATGAAAGGTATTAAATTTTATGTCATATATCCCTTGTGCAATCAAGGTGATGGGTGGGCTGAGCCATCCATTATAAATGGTGATTGTGGGTGGCAGATTTTACATATCAAAATGTCCTCAAGTTCAGGGTTTATGCCATAGGAATGAATGATAGCAAAGCCCACCTAGGATAAAGTAAAGGAGTACACATGGTTATATTGTTGTGATAGCCAAGCCTATCCCTTTGGCCCCAGTGACTGATCATAGGGCAAAGTTGAGGTCATTCTGTCACCTTCTTTGTAGCTGAGTTGGCTACAGTATCTCCCTCTGTAGAGTCCTTTTAAAAAGACACGCTTCTGAATGAAAAAAAAACAATTGGCTTAAACAGGTACTCATAATCATATGATCCATCTATACCAGACTGGTGCCTTATCTTCAGTAGACTAAGAACAGAGAACTGCTCTTTTCTTCATTCCAATGGTAAGCATCATGTGACCTTCCATGTATTCCTGAACTGCTGCTCCCACTGCCCCTCATTACTAGTTGCACTGACTAGGCTAGATGGGAGCTGCAGTCCAAGAATGAGCCACAAGATGCCCATTCCTGCTTTATACATAGGACCATGAACTGTGGAATCTACTCTGCTTTCCAAGGCCCCAGACACAGATTCTAAATTACCTATACGATCATGGCAGCATAGGCCAGATAAAGTGGTGAAGACATAGAACAGAATGCAGAGATTTCATTTGTTTGAATCTATGTGAATTTCTAGTCCAGAGTATTGTTCTCCAGAACTCTGCATTCAGCTGCCTTGGGTGTACGTACATAGTCACTCTCTTGAATTCACTCCTCCTTTGTTCCTTTATATACAGTAACTGTATTTTACTATAATTCTTTTTAATAACAGTTTTTGTCCTGTTCTCAGAACTTTGACTCCTGTGATTTGAATATAGCCTTAAATATGTAAGTTTGCATTTTTCATACTCCTGTCCAATTTGTTCTTCACTTCTTGTAGAGAATGGAAGAATGAAGATACTCCATTTCCTTTAAATTTGGATGTTGTACCACAATGGGAAACTGCAATGCCAAAAGAGCTCAGCCTTCTACAAGAAGCAGTGTGAAGGACAATTACACTGACAAAAGGGCGGAAAACCTGAAGCAAATGTCCAAATTCTGTGAACTGTCATTACACACAGAATCCAGCTGTCATATCAATATCCAAGAAGTTCAAAGGGATAATGAAGACACTGGGGATATATTTTATCAATTTGTGATTCTTCATGCTGAGGATGATGTAGAAGAAGCTGTTAGAATCCAGGAGTTGCTGCAAAATGAATTTTGTATTAAGCCAGGAATCATCTTTGCAGAAATGCCTTGCGGTAGACATCTGATAGAAAATCTAAATGATGCTTTGAGCAACTCTGCATGGACAATAATTCTGCTGACTGAAAACTTCCTGAGTGAGCTTTGGTACCAGTTCCAGTCATACACATCTCTTTTAAATTCATTGATTGTCCCATACAAATGCAACACTGTCATACCCATGAGGCCACGGAATAACCCACTCCCATGGGAAAAGACTCCTTTTATTTTCCAGACCATTAATGTCTTGCAGGAAGACAGTCCTGGGTTTGCTGAACAAATAAAGAAAACATTCCAGGAATCTAAATATAAACATCAGCATGTAATGTGGCAGTATGGAAAGAATGAAGAGGCAAAAAAATGGTGAAGATAAAAAGACATATCCACTCAAGGCAAATAAGCTTTATTTGAGCAAGAAATCTGTAATGTCCTACTCTGTCTTCAAGAGTCTATCATGTCTTTGATGTTCCAGACTGCTTGACGAGGAGTATCTTCTTCACATGATGCTTAATAACTGTTAACTTTTTAAAAAATCACTCTTTTCCATCTTATCATTCCATCTTTACGGTCTTGAGAGATGATGTCGTGAAATGAGCATGGGTGATAATTTGTGGCATGCAGAAGGTCACTGAATGCCTGGTATATCCAGTTGAAGCATCTTAGATTGTAGGACTAGACAAGTGTAACTCTGGTGCAGCTTCTGCCCATTAGTCAACAGTACTGGGCTCAGGCTTTCTCTAGCTTTCAAAGGAGGTATGCCAGGGTCTCTGTTATTCCTGTGCATCAGCATAACCATATATCTTGAAAGTTTGCATATGTTGCACTAGCTTATGCCATTTGCATTCTATCCTCTGGTATGTTAAGCATAGTGCCATATTAGAACCATGTGCTTTTTGCAAACGATTCTGGTATCCCTGAACTCATTTTGAAGTGGTGAAGGTATAATGACCGCTCCCTACCATTCAATATGCTCCTGCCATTTCCAACAGTCAAAATGACTATTATCAGTTTCGGGACTTTGTTTGAACTGAGTTGGATGCAATGGAACTGTAAAGTGTACTTGAAAGTTTTTAAATATGGCAAGACTGGCATGTTCTATGGAGCTGCAAAGTTTACAGATAAGGACTTTTCCTCTAAAAGATTTTTAGCTGCTGTTAGATGATTAAACAATTGTGTATCAAGCAGATTCACCATCTGGATATCATGGGCCATTTAGGCAAAGAAATGAAAAAAAATCCTCTCTGTTACAGTAGGACCCCGGTATCTACTGGGGATTGATTCCACGCCTTCCTGTGGATAACAGAAACCATGGATAGGAGAGAACATCACCACCACAAAAAACCTGCTGTTTTGCAACAGTAGCTTGCCTTGCAGCTGCTGTTTTGTGACAGTAATTTGCTTTGTGGCTGCTGTTTTGTGACAGTTGTTTACTTTGCGGGTGCTGAATTATTTATTTAATTTTTTTCCGCTACCAGCCGTGGATAACTGAATCAGCGGTTGATGAATCAATGGATACAGGTATTCTACTGTACCTTCATTTTATAACAACTGTATTTCAACAAAGTATCACAAACTACAGTCTATCACTCAAAACTAATTGCCATGTGATGTCACCAACACATTATCTTGTCCTTACCTTATGATTCCTGTCTCTTTTCAATGTTTCAAGCACCAATAACTTGCCCATAAGTTGGATTTATGATGCAGCTGTTACCTGCCTTCCTGGCATCCCCTTTTTGATCATGAAGGGAAGGTATATGACACAATTTTAACTGATATATTAGGCAGAAGATGTGGAGGGTGTAGCTGCAGTGTTCAGGGATTCAGACACTGAAGAAGGGTTTATAGCACCAGACAATGTCACTGGTGTGTGTAGAATATTGCTAGGCAATAAGCAACCATGCACCTGGTGTGCAGCTGCCACAATACGATCCTCACCTATAAAGGTCAGCAGAGCCTGCTGCACTGGGTACTGTACAGTGATGACCCTTGAAAACTCCTGCTCCACTCCTCTCCTAAGCCACCCACTTGTCCCTCCGAAACAGCAGAGCAGTAGGGAGCAACCTGGTTCACCAGATGGTATTACAGTGCAAGATCCATCATCCCTACCTAGCACAGTAATGCTGCGAGGTTCATTTTGGTAATTGGTGGACAACCACAGTTGCCTATTCCTAGGGTTAGACTGTTATCATAATGGCTACGTACTGATTCCTATAGCATTTGCTGGTTCTTCGTGGGGAGTATATTTCCCTCTTCACATTGCATCTAGGTACCCTGCATTTTCTGTTATACTATTCCCTTTTTACCACTCTTGCACTGGGTCTATAAAAAGATTGACAGCCAATTTACATCAATTTACCTATGAATCACTGTGTTGAGCTTCTAGAAAAAGCTATCCAATGTGATAGTCCTGTTTGCTCAAGGCTTACTCTATCACGTGGCTGGCACACCAAAGCCTAAGTCCTGTGTATATAGAGCAGAGAGCTGCTCTAATTCTGTGTCACACCCTTCTCTGAGAATCATGGGTGAAAACAAGAAGGTGACCAGATGCAAAGGCAGGGCCAGGAATTTCGACAGGTTTGACACGTTATGCTAAAATGCACTTCCTCTACTAGCTTGACAAAAGAACAACAAAGTTATTTAAACATTTGATAAACAACAAGTTCCCTCTGTAGAGAACAGTGTACACTTTTGGGACAGATGTAAATTCCACACAATAGTCTTCAAATGTAAATAGATGGATAAATCAGTGAATTCTAAAATCCTATGCAGATCCTAATAAACAGGACAATTGCAAGAGGATTAGAGTAGAACAATGTACTGAGCACTTTGCAGAGCTAACTCCAGGCTTGCAGGGGCAATCTGGTGGACCTTTCCTCTGATAGGTGGGCTCTGGAAGACTTTGCTGGGTGGAGGGAGTTTGCCATTTTAATTCTCCACAGTGAACTGGACGAGGGCTGTACCTGAAAAATTGTGGCAAATTAAAATGACAACTAGACTCAGCTGCCCAGGGGTGCAATAGGCCGCAGGTTTCTAATGTTGGACATTCTGTGCTAGCTCCACTGCCAATCCATTGATACTCTAACAATCTTCCAAGGACATACTGCACCAGAAGTATCTTCGGCTAATACTTCATAGAAGAACTAACTATAAAGCATGTGTAACATAATAATCCAAGGCCATTGGCTCATAGTTGCCTTTGAGTGTGTGTTTCATTTTGGTCACACTGGGTGGTAACTGCAAAATGTAGAATGTTGCTTTCATACTTTCCTTGACCTGCTCTATTTCTCTGGAAAGAATGAATCTTTCTCTTAATCTTTGAGAACACACTAAAGACCTAATAATTTCTAAGGGAGAGTCAGCTGGCAAAACCAGCAAAGAGAGAAACAGAATCCTCTCAGCATTTAATCAGGTGGAGTTCCAAACTACAGAAATTGCCACAGTGACTGAGACAGGGCACTTGCAATCAGGCACATGACCACATGTAATTGGCATCTTATTTGATTACTGCTGCAGTGTCCATAGTTGGCATTTTATGTGCATAAATACTGAACAAGCTATTAGTCCAAAAGTCATGTAGCATCATAAAAACTAACAAGTCCTATTTGTCCTAAGGTTCTGTAATAACATGAGCTACACTCCACAAAACCTTATGGTAAATAGAAATTTAGTATTTAATTACAAAGCGTCTTATAACACTTTAATCTCCTGATGTGATCACCATCACATGCGAAGTTGAGATCTTCATTATTTTTATACTTCAACTTAAAAAACAAATTAGTTTTTCCATACCACAAAACTGACAGTTCTATGTTATTATGTAATGTATAAATACAAGTTAAAATCTATTTAAAAGGCTACATTGGTGCATTAAGATACTACACCTGATAGCATTGTGCCCAAAATCATTCACAGACCCACAACTGATTGTTCACAACTGAAGCCTACCTGTGCAACACTATTGGTATTTAGGCTTTTCGTCCAGCTAAGAATCTTGTTTTTATGCTGGGCACTTTATCTTATTGTTTTATTTCAGTGTCTACTAAATAAGAGGCATTTTTGCTGCTTTTGTAAAAAACAAAGTAGATCAGCTTGTGGGAGGCAAAAGACAAGATGCACAGCAAAAAGTATTAAAAACTTTGTTCTTCAGAAAGTCTTACTGTGCTGAAGACCTTTGTTGAATGGAATATGCAGTTAATGGAAACAGACAAGTGCTAGCAGGGGATTAGCAGAACATGTTGAAGAAGCAATGAGCAACTGAACATCTAACATATCACAAGGTTGTCAGTTACAATAAATTCTGTTTTCCTAGCCAAAAAAAAAGTATATCCCTAATATGGTCAGCTCAGTGAAAGAGACCTCCCCATGCAGGATGCTTTCAAGAGAAGCAGGACTTGCCCTTTTAAAAATATTGGGCACAAACATCTTGCACTGGCAGAGAAAGGGAAACTATAAATAGGAGATATGAGAGGACATTCTAAACAGTGGGAGAGAACAGTCAGCACAGCCTGGAGAAATGAGTCAGAAGGCCTGCCGTCTGCAAATCTCATATGCTATGAGAAGTTTGCAGGACTGCTTCAGTTCAGAGTAAAACTAATTGCAGATGAGGAACACATACACAGAGCTATGTGATGCTACAACAAGAATTTCGTACACCTCCTAGGATGTTTTCTGTCAATTGTCGTGTAACAGCATAATTTTCAACTGAAATTGTAAACATTAACTCTGTCTACATGCACAGATCCTTGGATTTTTTTTTTTAAAAAGAAAAACCTTTCTCCTTGTTTCCTACAGAATTCACAGAAAAAAAGATGTGTACCTTCCTAAAAAGCCTTCTACTGTAATAATTCTGTTGGTCTTTGTCCCTAGAAGAGCAAAGTTGGTATTTTCCTTAAATCTATTTGTAAGTGAAATAAAAAACACAACAAATAATGTACTACTGTATATGCTTATCAAAATGTTGCAGAGCAGTTTGTTAGTAGCCTTTTCATGCATCATATTTAGGACTGGGAGAAGCAAGTGTTCCTACCCACCTTCTGCAACATCAGACCAGCAAGATGACACAGGTTAATAAGATCCTCTCAGCTCTTTAGAATTCCCTTGTGAGAATATAAATATATCTAACCTATTTGTATCCTGACATTACTTATCACATGTGCATTTCTCTCTTGTAGTAAGATTAAAATGTCCAGAAGGATGAGCACTTTCCACTAGGAACCTGATACTCTGGTTGTGGAGATAAATTTTGTGTAGGTATTGAAAACTAAAATACAGCTAAATGACTACACCTTTAATCAAGCAATTATGTTATATCCCTTTTTACTATCCCTCTTTAATTTCTACTAACATATTTCTACTCACATCTAGAATAATCTAATATTAGTTGCCTAAATATTATCAAACATTGGAAACCATCAGGAATGTTAGACCTTTCCCAAGGGTGTACAGGAAGTCTCAAGTGCCTGAGTCATTTTTGTTTGCAAGCCTATTTTGCTAGTGACGTATATCACATTTCATGGTGACAATTGTGCACAATGCACAGAGAATATTTTCTAAAGGTTTGTGCAACCATTCCCCTAGTCAGCAAAGGATACCAGTTTGTGTACTGTAGGTAATAAATGTTTTGCAAAAGCATGAAATACATGTCACCACTTAATCATCCATTTTATCTACTTGGACCATGCATAATGATAAAGAAACGCGTTCCCAGTATTATGTGTCAAGCCAAGTGGTAGCTACTTCTGCTCTTCTTCCAAGTACAAGCCACTGACAGAGAGAAACTCTTCTTTGATTTTTGTGATAAGTTAATGTCTGTGATGTCCTTGCTTCTTCAATGCAGCTGGTACCTTTATTTATGTATCATTGAGATTTATATCCTGACTTTCAGTGAAATATCCAAGACATCCTACAAATCATTATAAACTCTAAAAACTG
>JAHTLZ010000237.1:52350217-52406160 GCA_023846285.1 Phrynocephalus versicolor
AAACACAGCAAAATATTTGATTAATAAGAAGCAGAAATGATTTGCCAAAACGGGTTAACAAAAATGTAATTAACCTTGCAAAATACCAGAAACAGAAGTAGTTAATTTGGAAAGGTGATGAAAATCTCATAGTCCCCATACCTGTAATTTATTCTGCCCCCACTGGCATCTCTGCCCTCCAAATGAACCAGGTGGTATCTTGTACCGGATGTTGGGTTGCTCTTCACTGTACCATTTCTGAAAATCTTCCTTCAGATTAAATGTTTCTCTATATTCATACTTTATCTTGATTTAGCTATGCTGAGCATACATTAATTACTTTACTCTTCACTGATCAATTAACATACCTACCCCTTAATCATATTAATTGATTTCCCCCCAATTAGTCTCTCTAAAATATAATTTCATAATATATATTTCACCTACAGGTGATGGTCATTCAAATCAGAGGTGGGCAACTTTGCCCCCAACTCATGTTTGTTGATTACAGTACAATAGAACCCCCATATCCACTGATTCATTAACCACTGATTCAGTTATCCATGGGTGACAGAAGGAAAAATTAAATAAATAATTAAGTACAGTAGCTGCAAAGCAATCTGTCACAAACAGCAGCTCTAAAGCAAGCTACTGTTGTAAAACAGCAGCCATAAAGCAATCTACTGTCACAAACAGCAGCTGTAAAGCAATCTACTGTTGCAAAACAACAGCCATAAAGCAAGCTACTGTCACAAAACAGTTAAGGGGTATGTATGTTAATTGATGAGTGAAGAGTAAAGTAATTAATGTATGCTCAGCATAGCTAAATCAAGATAAAGTGTGAATATAGAGAAACATTTAATCTGAAGGAAGAATTTCAGAAATGGTACAGTATCCATGGTATTCGTTATCCACGAGAAGGCCTGGAACCCATCCCCAGCAGATACCGGGGTCCTACTGTACCTACAATCCCTGACCACTATTCAAATTGGCTAGGGCTCATAGCAGATGCAAGTCACAAAGATTCAAAGGTCCACATCTGCCCATTCCCCATGTCTCCTGCAACCTGATCTACTCCCAATTGGTGTGGAACAATACAAGAACCCAAATTAGGGATGGGGGCAGGTAGAATGGAGAAACAGGACAAGAAATACAGTATCATCAACCTGGATTTGTGCCTTAGGGACAAACTATATGTCTAAATGCCTAAAACTGTTGCTTAGATATTTGGTGATGAAGAAACATCACTTCCAGAGGTGTTCAACAGAAAAGTGGCAACTAAGACAACCTTATTTTCTAAATATTATTATTGTTTTTCCATTACTGTCACATCCTCTTACTAATTTTCCCCACAGGGTTCAGATGTCCTTTGTGGGCAGGAGCTATGCAGACAGATGCTTTGGGTCTTTTATTCACAATATAAAATATTGTAAATAAATAAAATAATAAACTCCCAAGTTTCAAATATTTGTTAGCCCAGGAGATTCAGTTTGGAACTCTGGGAAAAGATCAACTAGAAAACATTTCCTCAGCACCTATAATGTACAGTTAAGCCTTCAACTATGTTAAAGCACAGGCACAGTTCTTGCCTTAGAATCTGGCAATGTATGTGAAGCATGATGCAACCACTCATTTCAAGTAGAAATGAATAATTTCAGAATAATTTACTTATTTGGGGAGAAATTGTTAAGGGAGCATAAAACAGACTGCTTTTTGGAAAATCTTAACAACAGGGAATTCTGGTGTTGTGTCCACCTTTATCATACATGACCAAGGTGGGCAAAGTGCACTCTTGAGATGTTGCTAGAAATGTAAAATTTCTAGAAACTTTTTGTGTATGGGGGGGAACTCCCTGTCTCTCCCCAAATGTTCCATTTATCAACATTTCCCCCCATGGCTTCAAAATTTCCTGAAGTTTTACATCTCTAGATGTTGCTGAAATTCTAGTAACCCTAGCCAAAACAACCAATAGTAAAAATGTTGCAGGATCTTAGAATTACACTATCATAAAGCTGGAAAGTATTAAATGGTCATCTAGTTCAACCCCCCTCCCCAACAAGACACAAAATCCACATCTGAAACATTTCTGACAAAAGGATATCCAACTTCTGTCTAAAAACCTCCAGTGAAGGGGAGATTCATGAGGTAATTTCTTCCAATGAAACAGCTCTTGCTGTCAGCAAGTTTTCCCAATATTTAGTGGGAAATTCTTACTTTTATTATTTGAATCTCCTTTATACTGATGACCTCATGACTGCATCAGAGAGTAAGGCAGATCTTGAGTGCCAAGCTCAAGTGTGGAGTGACCATCTGACAAGGTTTAGCCTGTGACTGAATGTGAAGAAGACAGAATATCTGACAACCAACCCAAATGAATATGGTATGATCCAAATAGAAGGTATCGACCTACCAAGAAATGAGAAGTTCAAATTAGAGATGGGCACAAAATGAACACTTAATTTGTTTCATTATTCGTTTTGATAGCTAATGAAACAAATAAGGAACCAACCCATCAAAGAAAAACGAAACAAAATGAAAATTTCCATTTCGTTTGTTTTTCGTTACCCCCCTCCTGCCTTGTCCTCATCGCGCAGCCCTCTGGTCCTGGCGGGAAGTAGGCCTGTAAAGGCGCTGGCCCCAAGCCGCCAGTGTCTCAAAAGCCCCTACTGGGGACTTTTAACCCCCCCAAAATAAAATAAAATAAAATAAAAAAGGAACACCGACCTAGCCCCAGGGGCCGTGCGGTTGGCACTTTAAAACAAACAAACAACCCCCCCCCCGAGGCACTGACTCCAAGCCAGTGCCTCAAAAAGCCCTTGCCACCCAGGCCAGGAATCACAGCCAATGGAAGCCTGAGTCATGAGTTAACATCGAGGATCAAGTGCCTGGCTAAAATGGTGCACAACATCAAGCGTTGTATGTGACAAAAAGCTCAGTGACTGTTATTTATTTATTTATTTATTTATTTATTTTTGTACTTAATGACCGCCCGATTTTCCCATAGGGAACTCAGAGCGGTGTACAGCACGTCACCAGGTGGCGAGAACCCAACTATAACCCCAATACATAGCAAACACAAACATCATAAGAAATATAAAAACACAATGAAATACAGTTACACACCAATATGGAAAGACCATATACCAATACTAAAAAATGGCCAAGAAAAGTAGACCTAGCACCACCCACCAAACGGGTAAAATCTGGCAAGGGGGGGACACACAGCTACTATAACAATGTACTCAGAGGTCCCCAAAGCATTGCCTGAAGAGCCAGGTCTTTAAGGCCCTTCTGAAGGCCGACAACTCAGCCTCCCTAATCTCCGAAGGCAGTTTGTTTAAAGTCAAAGATCTATTTTATCACTGTATGACCTGTTGCACTCTATGGTACAGAGGACTGGCCAGCAATTAAAGAAACTGAACGTCGCCTTGGTGTTATGGAAACAAAGATGATGTGATGGACCTCTGGCCTAATGTGAAATGATCATGGGCAAAATCATGACACCAGAGTAAAATACGGCATTGCACCTATGGAAGACAAGATGCGTGAAGCCCAAGTACACTGGTTTGGACATGTCCTGCATGCTGATAAGGAAACTCTGGCCAAAAAGGGTCTCACCTTGCAGGTCAGTGGATCTTGACCAAGAGGTCGTCCAAAACAGCGCTGGAACTCCCTTGAGAATGACATATTGTCCCAGGTTCACGCAGATCTAGCCCATGACTTTGCCAAGTGGCCAAAACTAGAATAGCAGAACCCACCACCAAGTGGGACAAAGGCTAAGAAAAAATTACTGTATGTATTTGAATCTGTCAGTGTGGGTCCTACCATCTGAAAATAAGCTTGCTCTAACCCTTCAGGCAGATGACGACCGCTAACAGAAATGCAGGCCAACAACATCTAGAGGGCTGCCTTTTATTCACACCTATTTGGCAGAAACTGGTGCTCAAAGAAATCTGTGGGCCACGAAAAACAAATACAGTAAGTGGATTCTAGATCAAATCAAGCCTAAACTTTCACTACAAGTAGAAGGAGGCTCTCATACAGGACTAACTAAAAAAGGAAAAACACTTTGAATCAAGTCATATGCGATATCAAAAGTGAAAGTCCAATATGAGATGGACTGAGCCAATAAAGGAAAACATGGCCTTTCTTCTGAAAATCTGGACTACTTTAAGGATAGGGTGAGAGCATTAATCTTCATTTATAGGACTGCCCTCAGTTGCAAAGGAGGAGAAAGAACCTCGCACTCCTAAAAAAATACCTGTATGGTTTGAACTGTTCACAAAAGTGCCTTTCCTCCTTGTCAGGAAACAACTTAGCAAAAGAAAAGAAAAAAGTGAGATGTCACCTTGCTCTTAGAAGTGTGAGGCAATGCACGGCAACGTATGCCAAATGAAACCTGTTAGTCTTCCAGACGCCGCCAGTCTCTCGGTTCGATTTGCAGCAACACGCAACAGACGAGCCTTCTGGCACTTTGAGAAACGTACCTTGGGACCTACCTAGAGTGTTCCTCCCTAAAGGTACCACCTCCGTCTTGTTTATTTATTTACTTATTTACAGTGGTACCTTGTATAAAGGAATTAATTCGTTCCAAATGAAATTCTGTTAAGCAAATTTTCCTTTGTACAAATTTCCCACAGGAATGCATTGAAAACGTCATAATCTCTAATCGCGAGCATTTTGTGTTGTACGGACTTACCCCACAGGCGATCCTGTTAAGCAAATTTTTTATGTTGTACAGATTTTATGTTGTACAAACCGTTTGTTATACCAGGGGTCCACTGTATTTCCTTACTTAAAAAGGAACTTGACAGAACGTAGGGCGGCAAGGACATCAATAAACGTCAGGGGACGTTTGCATTTGGCTTTGCACTCCCCCCCCCGCCCTCTCGGGACACCCTTCTTGAGGACACGGCGGCGCGTGTTCCCGAAGGGACCCTCCCTTACTCCCGAGTCCCATTCCCCCCCTCCACACACACACACACACACACACACACTTTGGCGCCGTCCACACGCGGCACTCGTGGGAAACCCGAGTCAGGCTGGGAGCCCGGCAAGTCAGCCCCCACCACAACGGAGCCGCCGCACTCCGCCTCGGCCACGCTCGCAGGGCGCCCCTCCGCCGTCAGGGTGCGCTCCGTGAGCAGCCCTGCCTGGCTGCCGAGGCGCGGCTCCCTCGCTTCCCGCCGCTTCCCCATCGCCAGGAGGAGCCTCCCAGGAGCTCCTGAACGCCGCGCCCGCCCACCCGCCTCCCTGCGTGCGTGCGCTCTCAGCCGAACTTGTCGTCGTCGTCCTTCTCCTTCCCCCGTCCCCGGCCGCGAGCTACCCTGTCGCCTCCTCCTCCTCCTCCTCTTCCTCACTGCGCCAGAGGGAGCGTTCTGGGCGGGCGCCTCGGAGGCGCGTTCCCTCATTGGGGCCTTCCCTTTGGAGGGCGGGAGGAAGGAAGGCATCGGGTTAGGTTGCGCTGGTGCCCGTCCGTTTACAGAAGCGGGCGGGGACGGGAGGGGAGAGCGAGGCTGCCTGCTTGCCTGCCTGGGCTGGGCTGGGCTGGGCTACTGCTGCTGCTGCTGCTGCTGCTGTTGGGAGCGCCTGTCATGGAGGAGTTGCGTTGGGAACGGGGCGCGGCGGCGGCGGCTTCCCGGCGAGAGGCGTAGAGGAAGAGGAGGAGGAAGAGGAAGAGGACGAGAAGAGGGAGCCCGGCGCGTCCTTCAGCAGCAGCACCACCTCCGGAAGGTATATCGGGGCTTCGAGCTGCCTTGCTCTGCCCTGCCTGCCCTCCTTCTCGCCTCCGTCCCGGCCTCTCGCTCCGCCTCCGCCCGAGCCTTCGTCCCCCCATTCGAGAAGGCGGGCGCCCGAAGGAGAGGCGGGCAGGCGGGCGGAGGGCTTTGATTCTATCCTTTTTTTGGTGGGTGGATGGTGGTGGTGGGGAGAAATGCCTCACAAATAAGCGCCCCCCCTCTGTCTTGGGGTGGGGTGGGGGAGACGGTCCGCAGGAGGCGGAAGGGGCTGCCCGAGGGTTGCGGCGGGTGTGCTTTTGAAGGACCTGGGGCCTCTCCTGGTACGGGAGGCTTCCCTCCCTCCCCCGAGTGAGGGGAGAAGTGGGGACTAAAGGAGGACGGGCGCTGTCGGGGGGTGGCTCCGCGCTCGCGTAACGATCTTGCAGACAGGGTGGGGGGAAGGGAGGAGGAAGAAAAGGCGAGCTTCTGGTGTGTGTGTGTGTGTGTGTGTGTGTGTGTGTGTGTGTGTGTGTGTGTGTGTGTGTGTGTGTGTGTGTGTGTGTGTGTGTGTGTGTGTGTGTGTGTGTGTGTGTGTGTGTGTGTCGGAGGGGGATTGTGGGAAGGGGGAAAAATTCGTTGGGGGTATTTATTTCTGCCGTCCGACCCCTTTCGGCGGAGGCGGGAACACCTTCCCGGCAGAAGGAGGGCGCGCTTCTTGCTCCTCTTTTTGTGAGTTTCCCTGGCTGGCTGCCTCGAGATTATTTTTGGGTCTCGGTTCAGAGCCCGGCCGTTGTCATGAAACTTCTTTACCTTTTCGTGGCCACCAGGTGGTGTTCGCCTAGTCTTGTCCGAGTTGTCTGAAACGACCTAACTTCTGATGGCCTCCACAGACCTCGTTGCCTGGCCATGTTTGGTCGTCCAAAGGTGACACTAGAATAACTTGTACCTTGGATCCTGGCTGGCAACACCTAGGGGGGGAGAGACAAGGTGACTTCAAAATCCAGTATTTATTGAGGGTAAAATTTTCGATCCAGGTGCTGTTTTTTGTTGTTGTTGTTCTATGAGAAGAGAGCTTATAGAACAAAAAGGAAGAACACTGTAACCAAGGTTAGGGAGATAATTTATGAGTAGCTTCACTTAGAAGAAAAGAAAAAACTAGACTATGGGTGATACCTTCGTAGGCTGCTAGAAGAAAAATAAAAAATTTGCTGAGCTTTCCAGAGCAAGCTCTCTTTTTAGCAACTTTTTTATTTATCTCCTAGCAGCCTATCACCCTTAGTCTAGTCTTGCTTTTGTTTTAATGGTTGCACAGTGCCAAACCTCTTTACTGCAAGAAAAGAAAAAGGTATTAAATGTCATTTTTCTGTTTCTCTATTCTAGGTTCCTGAGGGTAACATTTGCTTTGAGCAGTCCCATGGGAAAAGTTCATGGTGTACACACAAATTTTGGCAAGAGTGTGTAGAGACTGTCTTCAGCTCTATTCCAGTTATTTCATCATTTCTGATTCTGAAGAACAAGCCAGATTGTGAGGGAAGGACTAAATGGATCTTAAGACAGCAGTATTCAATGCAGCTCGTGATGGGAAGCTGCGGCTCCTCACCAAGTTGCTGGCAAATAAAACTCAAGAAGAGGTGGCTTTGTTGATGTCAGAAAAAACAAATGGTGCCACGCCCCTTCTCATGGCAGCTCGCTATGGGCATCTTGACATGGTGGAACATCTGCTAGAACACTGCCGTGCTTCTATAGAAGTTGGTGGCTCTGTGAATTTTGATGGTGAGACTATTGAAGGTGCACCACCACTATGGGCTGCATCTGCCGCTGGTCATTTGAAGGTGGTCCAGTCTCTTTTAAATCATGGTGCATCTGTCAACAATACAACATTGACAAACTCAACACCTCTGAGAGCCGCCTGTTTTGATGGTCATCTAGAAATTGTGAAGTACCTGGTGGAGCACAAAGCTGACTTGGAAGTTTCAAATCGTCATGGCCATACCTGCCTTATGATATCTTGTTACAAAGGACACAAGGAAATTGCTCAGTATTTGCTTGAGAAAGGGGCTGATGTAAACAGGAAAAGTGTGAAAGGTGAGTTTAGTGTATTTCTTGAGTGAAAAGAAAAATGTTTTTAGCTCTAAGATTCAGAATCTAATAAGTGTACAATTAACTGTATGGGGTCAGGTATGTAGTAAAAAGCACATGCTAGTTGTGAGTTTTGTATATCTTTTCAGAGTGATCTGTTTGTGTACCCATTTTGCAAAGTTAGTATGGAAGGCAGACTGGAATACTAATGCTCATGAAGGAAAGAGTGTTGTCTTGCTGAATTTTATGTAGCACTGATAAGTTATTTAACTAAAATTATCTGTCTCCTACCTGCAGTAGTACAATATCCAATATTAGTTGATCCTTGTGATTGAAATAAAAACTAAGAGAGGAAAGTACCATGTTACCATAACGAATATGTCTATTATTTTGTGCTGAGTGTAGCGTTGACTCTGTTGTTCAGTAAGGAGTTCTGTTTTGTACTGTTGTAGTTGTTTTGCTTTTGGTTGTTTTTGTTTCAGTTGGTAGCATGCTGTTATGGACATACTGTACATATTTTTCTTATTTGCCCATCTACAGTATTACTAGTTTAATACATAGGTCCATTGCTTCATAGAACCACTAATACTGTTCTTTTTAGTCTATTTCTGCCTCAAGTACAATCTGAACTTTTCTCATCAGCCTAAAAGCAGTTGATATAATGGTGAAAAAATTCAATATACATTTCTCTCTTACCCAAACAAGTGGGATTTAGAGGTGCTTGATTGTGCCACTGCACAATCAAATAGTGTATTATAACATGAAGTGTTTGTATATTAAGAGTGTAGTGAAAAGCAAAAATCAGAATATCTGTATTTTAATTAGATAAACCCTTTCAGTTTTCAATCTGCATTATAACCACAGGGCTACAGGAAGGCAATTCTGTACAAATCTTGGAAAACTCTAAAACACTATATAATTTCCAAACATGATTTTATAGCCCAGCACGATCTGTATATCTAGTGTTTTATGTCTTCACTTTGCTTGTGAATGAGTCATAACTTAAACACACACACTCCCCTGTTACGACATTCTGAATGGAATGTGGTTTTATACCAGAAGGATGTTACTGTGACTGGAGATAGTAGAATTCTATTTTCTATTATGGTATACTGTAGTAAATTCTCTGCATAATTTCAGTCTAGTAATTGAAAAGAAACATGTTGTAACTATAAGATTTTTTCTCACTAGTGAATTACCTCAATAACTGAAGCCATGCAAGTAGGAAGTTGTGGATATCTCTGTGGGAAACTCTAGTCATTATGGTGTAATACTGGTAATTTATGCAAGAGAAGAACTTCAGGAGCTGTGCAGACTTGATTATGATGCCTCTTCCTTTATCTCTGATGGGAGAGCCTTCGTTTATGGTGTAAACAAAACTGACTTCATCAGTAAACGTCAAGGCATCCGTTCTTTCTGTCAGCTTATCAAAGATTAATTCAATTGCTGAAAATATTTGTTTTGCCAGAATTATTATTAGAAGGAGCATTTCAGCATTTATCACTCCTGATGTTAGTGTTTGAGTAGTTTTTGTTTCTATTTATGAGCTCTGAACATTACAAATAACACAGAAATAAAATGTGTTTAGGTAAGATTGGCATATTGACTCAAAAGAAGCATGACCTGCCAGTTTTGGGCAATGAAGAATGTATTTTGCTTAGGAGAGAATGTGGAGACACAGAATGATTTCTTACAGGCACAGCGATCAAACAAATGTGCATTTTATCCCCTTTTCTGTTGAATCTGTATGCAGCACATATACAGAAAGCAGACTAGATTCAGATGAAGGAAGAGTGAAAATTAGGAGGGGGATCAATAATTTTAAGATACACAGATGACACCATTTTACTGGCAGAAAGCCGCTATTACTTGAGATGCTTTTAGTGAAAGTGAAAGAAGCAAGTGCCAAAGCAGGACTGTACCCGAATGCAAAGAAGACAGAAATCATGACTATAGAAGAACTACATTTAAGTTAACAATGAAGAAATTGAACTAGTAAACAATTTTTGCGTACCTTGTTTAGTACATCAATCCAAAGGGATACTGCAGCCAGGAAATCAGAAGAAGACAGAGATTTGAAAGGGCAGCAATAAAAGAATTAGAAAAGAAAGTTGACAGGAAAAATATTGATGCATTTGAAACATGGTGCTGGAGGAGAGCCTTGCAGATATCATGGACTGTCAGAAAGATGAACAAGTGAGTCCTAGAGCAAATCAAGCCTGAACTATCTCTGGAGGCAAAAACGATGAAACTGAGGCTGTCCTACTGAGCATATCATAAGAAGACATAATTCTCTGGGAAAAGACAAAAATGCTGGGAAAGATTGAAGGCAGCAGGAAAAGAGGAAGACCAAGTAGGAGTCTGAATCCCTTGGCTTATACTCGAGTCAATGAGTTTTACCAGTTTTTTGTGGTAAAAACTGTCCTCAGCTTATATTCAGGTTGGCTTATATTTGAGTATATGCAGCACTTTGAGAAATATTAGGTTGGTATATTCAGTGGCTTAGAAAATGTTAGTGACTAACAACAGTTCTGAGAAGAAAGATTCAAGATATGAGGTTTATATATG
The DNA here is from genome assembly GCA_023846285.1 of Phrynocephalus versicolor. Taxonomy (NCBI): domain Eukaryota; kingdom Metazoa; phylum Chordata; class Lepidosauria; order Squamata; family Agamidae; genus Phrynocephalus; species Phrynocephalus versicolor. The sequence goes on from JAHTLZ010000237.1 coordinate 52,360,561, forward strand.
CTATTTAAAGGATTCTGTGTAATCAAGATGTCATCGGGACTAACCTAAGACATTCAGTTACTTGACTAAAAAATAAGATGACACCAGTGTTCATTCCATGCACAGGAATTTTGTTACTACACGTACAGTGGCCTCCACTATACTTGAATGCAGTAGGTTAGCTTAAGGACTGGAAGGATGGTGCCTGGTAGAAACAGCTCTATCTTCTAGCATCTTTGTCCCTTCTCCATCATTTCTGCTGCCTGACATGCCTGGTTCACTCAGCCTATCCGTAGGGCCAGTCCTGGATTACACTATTTCAATACAGAGATGTCAAGTTTGAGAATAGAACTATTCATTTCAGCTCTTATACCTATTTACCTAGACTACTCTATATACAGTCTGTTTTATTAGCATTTGTTACCTAGGCTATAATATTGTGTATATACATCTCCTGCAGTACATAAGCGAAAAGATAGTATGGCAGCAAGGATCACAGTAAAAATCTTCCACAACATGCTTGGCTACTTTGATTTCAATCATACTTACTACCAAGTGAGTATGTCAGATATTTCAATCTAACAATACAGTTAGGAAACTTGCTTCAGACATGCATCCATGCATAATTATTTTCACAAAGCTACAAATACACTCAGTGCACTCCAAAGATAAACAGACTAGTAGTCAGGTATAATAAACTAGATACTATGACTAAAGTACACATGGGGTTATTTTCTTTGATTTGACACCTTTTACGAACCATCTGGAGCAGCATGGTTCAGATGGTTCATGCAGTAACATAAAATGATAGTTAACAGATAGGTCTAAAATTTGCAGCAGTTTGACAGCAGAGGTTTTGGGGTTTTTTTTAAGATAAAGTATGCGTTTTTAAAAAATACAAACATCAGTAGGCTTTTGTCACTGAATGTGATAAGGAATTTTCTAGTAGAATAAGTTTTAACAAGCTGACAAATAATAAGCATGGTTTAAATGGCATTGGGTACCATAACATCTCAACACAAGGAAGGCTATTGCACAGTGTGCTTTTTAAAATCCTGCGTTGTGGAGAACTATAGATAACAGGAAGCATATTGGAGTTGTTTTTAGGAAAAGTATAAGGACCAGAGTGGATAAAAATCTCAAAGTTTAAAAATCAAATTGATTTAAATTACTATTTAATTTTTTTATTTAAATCATCAAAAATTCTTATTTTTAAAATTTTCATTCAATTTGATTTTGATCATATATGCCCTGACAAGAGCAAATAAATGCTTTCAAAATTCTTGTATTCCAGGCTTGTAGAATCCTGTTAACTATAAGATGTTAGAGTTGCTGGTGAACATTTCTATGTTTTACATTATATGTACCCTGTGAGAGGATAGTTGAAAGAAAGTGAGGCTACAGGTTTTCAATGGAACATTGGCTGTGTTGTAACAATATTAAAATGCCATGCTTACATAGTGGTGTTCTATGGTGATTGGAGGTTAAATATTATTGTGTTAATTTAAAAGTTCATTGCAAGATAATTTAAACATTTTAAATATTTCCAGTATAGTCAGAAATTTACCCAGCATAACAGCAGGAAAGCAATGAGATATTAGAGTAAAATTGCCAGGTTGTAATTTTTGATACTTTTTTTCAAGTGAATATCACTGAAAATCATTATTTTTATATTTTATTTATTTATTTAGTAAATATATATAATACTGTACAACATAGTGGTGTGATTAAATGCTGTGTCCACCAATATTCCCAGCTTTCCAGTTAAGTACCCAGATTTGCTGTTTCAGTTAGCAAGCTGGTATATCTATCCAAATATTCAAGGCTGATTAATTTCCGTAAATGCAAAAAGGGAGGTTATTCAAGTGAGTAATAAAGGGTGTTGCCATGACATGTTAATGACATACATTGAAATATTGTCCCAGAATGTTTGCCCATTCAGTTCTCCAGCTTATGATGTGTAGCTTTATCATTCTTATTATTGTAAAAATTAGATGAGTACATAATTTGTATGCCCTATATGCAGATGTTTGTAAGTAGGAGTGATCTTGTTCTGAAAATGTAGCAGAGAATTGATCATCATTTTTCTCTTTTTTCCCCCACAGGAAACACAGCATTGCATGATTGTGCAGAATCTGGTAGCTTGGAAATCATGAAGATGCTTCTCAAATATTGTGCAAAGATGGAAAAAGATGGTTATGGAATGACTCCACTTCTCTCAGCAAGTGTTACAGGCCACACCAATATTGTTGACTTTTTGACTCAACATGTGGAGACAAGCAAAGTAGAATGCATCAATGCTCTGGAACTTTTAGGAGCCACGTTTGTGGACAAAAAGAGAGATTTGCTTGGCGCTTTGAAATACTGGAAAAGAGCTATGGATTTGAGATATAGTGATAGAACTAATATTGTCAACAAGCCCGTGCCTCAGACATTAATAATGGCCTATGATTATGCCAAGGAAGTGAACAATGCAGAAGAATTGGAAAATCTAATTGCAGACCCTGATGAGATGAGAATGCAGGCCTTATTAATCAGAGAACGAATTCTTGGCCCTTCTCACCCAGATACATCCTACTATATTCGGTACAGAGGGGCTGTCTATGCAGACTCTGGAAACTTCAAGCGATGCATCAATCTGTGGAAGTATGCTTTGGACATGCAGCAGAGTAATTTAGACCCCTTGAGTCCTATGACTGCCAGCAGTCTGCTCTCATTTGCTGAACTGTTTTCCTTCATGCTTCAGGACAGGGCAAAAGGCTTATTGGGCACAACTGTTACATTTGATGATCTTATGGGCATACTGTGCAAAAGTGTCCTTGAAATAGAACGTGCCATCAAACAAACCCAGTGTCCACCTGACCAAATACAGCTAAATAAGGCCCTTTCCATCATTTTGCATTTGATTTGTTTGCTGGAAAAAGTACCTTGCAGTCCTGAACAAGATCATTTTAAGAAACAAACAATATATCGATTTCTTAAACTCCATCCTAGGGGAAAGAATAGCTTCAGCCCACTTCACCTCGCAGTTGACAAGAACACTACCTGTGTGGGGCGCTACCCAGTTTGTAAATTTCCTTCTTTGCAAGTTACTGCTATACTAGTGGAATGTGGTGCCGATGTAAATGCTAGAGACTCTGATGACAACAGTCCTTTACACACATCTGCACTGAACAACCATCCTGATATAATGAATCTTCTCATCAAATCAGGTTCACATTTTGATGCAACAAACAAGCATAAACAAACTGCAATTGACTTGCTCGATGAGAAGGAAATGGCCAAGAACTTGATCCAGCCAATCAACCATACTACACTGCAGTGTCTAGCTGCTCGTGTAATTGTGAATCATTGCATAGATTACCAAGGGCACATCCCAGAAAAACTTGGGAAGTTTGTTTTGTTGCATAGATGATAGTCTTGATAGTGGGGTTTTGTATGGTAGTTAGTAACTTGAGTTAGTAACTTTAACTGTTGCTTTCTCAAGCAGTATTAAATGCCAGCGATACACCATCATTCATTCAGCTGGGTCCATCCTGCTTATCGGCTAAGCCATCAATAGAACTGAATCTACAGAACTGGTTATCCAGCATTTTAAAACCAACATACTATATATTTTGTGGATTTCTTAAAAATGTAATGCTATATTTGGACTCACTAAAACTGTCTGCCAAAGGCTTGTCTACTCTTTGTTTAGTTTGCCTGTTGGTTGTTTGGGACTGAATTGAATAATTTTTGTGGTGTGGTCTTATTCTTGCTGATGTGTGAATTCTGTAGTTGAGAAGTCATCTTTTTGTTTTGCTTGAGCATTTCTGCTTCTTCTCTAATGGGTTCATTGCTGATGAACTACACAGGTTGTATGGACTTGTTAACATTTGCAATTACCATAAGTGCTTTTATCCTCTCTATGCACTGGCTTGAACACGACTGTTTGTGTGTTAGCATATTTCTATGCATCACTTGGCCATTTTAGCTCTGCTACTGTTTTCTTCCAGTTTGTTAGAGCTCTTAAGAATATACCATTTTCAGCATGACAATTCTTGAAGACTTCAGTCAGCTGTCTAAACCCTCATTTGACTTTCTGCTCTTTGCTGTTTCTGCATTTGTTTTCTATTGATTTTTTTTTAGAGCTACATGCTGAATTTGGGAGTAAAATGTTCTTGCTGGCAAACCCACTTAAAATTAAGTCTGAAAGTTTTAAAAATATGTCTTGCTACAAGTGGAGAGAGGTCGTGATTTGCCATCTCTTCTGTGCTAGTGTCTTGCTTGAGCCGATTGTGTGACTAGGCGTAGAGTTTTTCAAATTTAACCTGAAACTTAATCATACAGTTCAGTGAGAAGAAGTAGATCAAGTATAGTCTGAAATTACAACTCAAGATTCTTAGCTATGAAAGAAGCTAAAGCATGTTGGCATGGTGCTTGTCAGTCCTGGTCTAGCAATCAGATAGTATAATAAATTATATGGTTGTAGTCAGCAGCCCTCTGCAAGGGCTTCAGAAATTCAGTAGTGTGCCCTCTTTTTTATTTTAAATTAACTCGTACAGATAATTTGCATGCATATTATTCTCGAATACCTTTCAGCCATATTTATGGAAACATCAGAGGCCATGTTGAGTGCATAACCTCTATTGAAAGCTATCTATTTTTATAATACTTGCACAACAGCTTAGCTATTGCAGCAGAAAGGGCTTTTAAAACTTGATAACGAAACCTAAGCAAAGACTACAAATGAGATTAAGATTCAGGTAACTAGTATAATTCAGCACTTTATTGTTGATTCATAATGAACGTTATTATGGCATATTAGACCTGCAAATGTCTTAAAATAAAACGGTTCTCAAGAAAAAAAAAAGACAACTTCATTTTTCCTTTAGTGGAATACAACATATATCCAACTTCTGCTTTTTAGTGTATTGGTTGCTTTGTGGAACCATTGACTGGATACTGTTTTTGGGTGATACTGTTCAATTCCACTTTCAGTTCAGAAGTGCAGCACATAGAGTACTAAGAATTTATGATAGGTGGCAATATGGGAGAACAAAATCATTGCATCAGGCCTGACACAACTCTGTGAAAGTCCGACACTACTGCCTTCAGCTAATTAATTGAATTTGTGCACAGCCTTACAGTTCTTTTTTATTAGTGCTCACACTGTGACTTTTATGTTGTTCTCTTACTGCCCCAATTCAGACATAAAGTGTAACTGTGAGTTAATATTAGATCCTGGGCCTGTGCTTTCCTCCTGCCTTTTCTTCTTTCCTCCTGCCTTTTCTATTCCTTTGTGCATAAGGGAAGGAGAACAAAAACCTCCATTCTCAACTTTGAATGCATCCCAGTTTCCCTTATTTTTGAACTTGGGGAAACACTGATTCATTCTAATTAACATTAGTTCAAACAAACCAGGGTTACACTGTGGTGTCAGATCATTGTTTATTATTTTACCAATGTTTCCTGTATGTTACAGGAATAAGTGAGTGGTTTTTTTTTTCTCCAGAATTGAAAGTAGAAGCATGAAGTCTCTTTCCTTCTATGCTCTGGAGAAGGAGAAAATGGAACATGAATCATTCTAGGGAACTGTGGCCATTTGGTTAATGGTACTTTATAGTTTAACAGTACATCTGAATTGGACCATTATCTAGAATTGTCTGAGACAAGTTGAAGTGACTTTATTACGCGAAGAAAACATGATGGCCCTTGAGGTCTCTTCCAACTCTATGATTCTATGGAGGAGAGTCTTGAGAGTCTATGGATTGCTATTGGTTACAAAATTATCAAAACTGGCGGCAATAAATGTATGCATACTATTGGCTGTCTGTACATGGGTTCGTATGGAACATTTTTATCCATACTAAAATATTTAGGGAAGTGGAGTTCACTGACATACAGCAGAATATTCATACCAGGTTGTTAGTTTTATCGTGATCAGATTTGTGATTAAAAGTTTGAGCAGCTTTAAGAAAGAGTAAACCTTTTCATTTGTATCTTCAGTGCTTCTTGTGTAAGTAGACAATTTATATTTTAGAAGGGCAAACCTGAATATAGGACATGAGAGGAACAGGGGAGACCAAGAATACTCTGTCCTCACAAACTCTTTATTTTCCTCAAGTTCTCAGTAAATAATATTTAGAGATGGGGACATATCCCTACTCTAACTAAATATACCTCCTGCTACTTAGTAAAGAAATAGTGTTTTGTACAACAGTTAAGTAGCAGTTAGTTAATGGATGCTGAACGCTCCTTGAGAAGCTACACTAAGTCTTCCTTGCACAGCTTCCCAATTATGAACAGCAGGACTTGCTTTTAAATCTTGCTTTTAACAAAGCGAAGTAAAATGATTTTAATACTGAGGACTATTGGAGACAAAGTTTAGTCCTCTTGTAATGCTTACTTTTGCACAGAGCAAAGCACTTCAAGGAAATTTTGACTGGTGCTTTCTGTTTCACTCTTCATCACTGTTAACACATCCTGTTATTTTTCTTAACTAAACTGGTAGTTGTGCCTTACTTTAGTGTTCCACAGATATTTTAGGCAAATACACTTGTGTTTGGAAAGATGCAGAAATATGTGTCAATTTGTATCATTTGACACAACTTAATTTTTACATACATTTGGTTTTTGTAGACAATACTTGCTGTTATTGGCTAGAGTAGAGCAGTGCCTGACTGCAGTGGGATCTCAAAATAGTTACGTGCCTAAATGTGGCCTGGCAGAGTATTTGCAAAGCATACTGTATAATGACATTGTACATTTAGATCGTATTGTATAACAGGAAATAACTGTTACACTATACCAGTGATGGCGAACCTTTTAGAGACCAAGTTCCCAAACTGCAATTCAAAACCCACTATTTTTTTTGCAAAGCGCCAATACAGTAATTTAACCTGTATACAGGTGGCTATGAAGGAGCAATGCCGGGTGTCCACAGAAAGGGCTCCGAGTGCCACCTTTGGCACCTGTGTCATAGGTTCGCCATCACTGCACTATACAGTAGGACCCCAGTATCCACTGGGGATTGGTTCCAAGCCTTCCCATGGATAATGAAAACCATGGATAAGAGAGAATGCCAAAATGTCCCCCAAACTGCTGTTTTGTGATAGTAACTTGCTTTACAGCTGCTGTTTTGCAACACTAGCTTGCTTTACAGCTGCTGTTTGTGATGGTAGCTTGCTTTATGGCTGCTGTTTTATGACAGTAGCTTGCTTTACAGCTGCTCTTTGTCACAGCAGCTTGCTTTGCGGCTGCTGATTTATTTATTTATTTTCCTCTGCCAACCGTGGATAACTGTATCAGTGGATAATGAATCAGTGGATACGGGGGTTCTACTGTACTATCTAAGAGTAGGATGTAATTGTTTTGATGTGGCCTAGGAGGGGAACATCTGTGGTCTGCAGCAGAAGCCATCACGGCCAATCTTCCTTTAGCCAAATATAGTAGTCATTGGCTATGGGAAGGTTTTTTTGGGGGGGGGGTACTTTAATCCTGAATCCAAGAGTTCTACATAACCAAAACATTAATTTTCATTTAAAATGTTCACTATTTTGTAACTGAAAACAAACAGTTCAAGCAAGAAGGTGTTAATGATTTCATTGTTGAGCACAATTTCCACATTCTTCTGAAAGTTCACTCCCATAGTTTCTTTTTCCTTGTGTTTGGTTCCCTCCTCTAATGCCTAGCTTTTTTCCAGCTGGTGCTTCAGTCCAAATTCTGCAGCTTTTTAAAAACTCAAAATGCCTTGTCAAACTGAAAATTCTTTGACGCATGCAAAATTGCTCACTTTCCATTATTTCAGTGTTCAAAATTGTGCAGGTATACAGAATGTACACAGAATCCTGTGTTACAAACATCTACATGTAAACATTTATTACTTAGGAATTTGTGTCAGATGTTTTTATTAGCCATGGGTCAAACATGAAGATCTTTTTCACAGTCTTGCCCAGATATTACTGCAGCATTGAATAACACACAACAGTGAATCCCAGCCTTGAGTATCATGGAAGTTCTTAGAGTGCAATTCCCAGAAAACCCAGCCAGCACAATTGTTGGTGAAGGTTTCTGGGAACTACATTCCAAGAACATCTGGATAACCCAACGTGGGGAACACTAGAATTTTTCTAGACTTGATGAGTAACTTCTATATATCAAATGTCTTCCTACAGGAGCTGTACAGCAAAGCATATCCAAAACTATATAATGTGAAAAAGACCTTGTAAAGCAGGCATGTCAAAACTTCGGCCCTCCAGATGTTTTGGACCACAACTCCCACAGTCCTTTGCCATTGGCAAAGGAGTTGTGGTCCAAAACATCAGGAGGGCCGAAGTTTGGGCATGCCTGTTGTAAAGGATCTTTTTCATAAGGATATCAGCAAAACCATATTTATGGTACATTTAGTCAGATTTTGTTTCAGGGCTTTTAAACTGGTTCAGAGTATCCAGTTCTTTGAAGTAGCAAAGTATCCATATGCAGTTAGGCAATATGGTAAATTGAAAGAATGTGTGTGCAAACATACAGCTCATCCAGACATGGAAGAAAGTCAACAAAATATTCTGGATCTTACAGATTTGGGCCTTTTCCTTTGGACATTAATAGTTTTATGCTATCCATAACTGATTTGGAGCTGATCTGGTTAATCTTATTTAAAAAGGAACCTATCCAGAAGCACACTAAGCCTAGGCTAGATGTTTAAACTGATACATTTAAATTTAGTCAGTTTGTGATCTTTGCTATTACTGCACTTGGTTTTCCCACTGGCTTCTTGATAAGGATATAATTCATTTTTTTCTGACTGTGTGCGTGTTGTGTCATTATAGTTGTGACCGACTCTTTGTGATCCCATGTCCATGGAGTTGTCTTGGCAGGAATACTGGAGTGGTTTGCCAGCTCCTACTCCAAGTGCCTTCAGCCACTGTTATTCCCTGGTGGCCTCCCATCCAAGTACTAGCCAGGGCTGGCCGTGTTTAGCTTCCAAAATCAGGCGAGATCAGATGCGCTTAGGGCATCTAGGCAGCTCCTTTTCAGAACATAGAAGTTAGTTTTAGTTGAATCTCTGGGTTTTTTTTTGTGTGTGTGTGTTTTTTGCTACCATCCAGTTGTTAATTAAGTTTTTAAACAATTGTTTTGCTTGAGTTTTTTACAGCATGCATTGTTTCTCCTATATATTTCTTTGGTTTGATCTTTCCCATTTTTATCTCTCATACATCGTTTGCCACTCTTGCAAATACTTCTGTGATATACAAGCTCAGGTTAATACCTCCTCAGCCAAAATGAGAGGAATACTTTTCCAGTGACAAGACAGATTTTCCAGAAAATCAGTGTTTTCTGGTATGGTGCATTATTTATTTTTCTCCTTTCAGTGTTGCCAGGTTATGCCTGCTACCTCATGTGAAAAATATATAAATGTGCATGCTAAATATTTATTTCCATTGCATTTCTTTCTCTTTTTTTTGTTAGCATGATTCACTGGAAGAATTGGTGAAGAATAGGATAAGGTTTTGCTCTTTCACTTTGTTAAATGTTATCATTATTAACCTTAAAGGATTTTTGGATGTCTTATTTATGGGATTAATTTGTTTTGATTTAAATGAGATCATGTATATAACTGAAACACTCAGGGATATGTGTAAGTGCACTAACATATCCAAATTTTGCACTAAAATGATTTTGCCAAGTACTGTAAATAAATGTAACAATTCTGTTTCTTCTTTCAGTTTTTGAGTAATAGGGAGTTATACAGTATAAACGATTACCATTTGACATCTGATTCCTTTTTCAAAGCTATTTTCTCAGCTATATGGGCTATAAACACGACTCTAAAGATGTTAAACACGGCTAGCCCAGCACTTATTAGCTTGTGCCTGAGATGATCACAGGTGCATAGGATAAGTTATCATGGTTGCTCATGAGAACTGGGGCCATGGTGATACCTACAACAGTATTTGGTAATATTTAAGAATTATCATGACACATGTTTTAGAAGTAATGATGTATGTGATGAACATTTATGTTTCTGGCTTTACCAAGACAATTGATCTCCAAGAGTGCCGATCATAGGTATTAGTTATATATTTGGTGTGCTCTTATTGACCACAGCATCGTGGTTATAGTTTGTATGAAATACCATTTCTTTCTCCCTAGGTTGTCTTTTCTCCACAAAGTTGAGAAATAAACCTGTTTGGGGGGAATTTATTTTTTGCCTTTGCCTTGATGTCTGTAGAGATTCACAGTCATCCAGGTCAGGTTGTCTGGGAGGTGACTCATGCCAATGGGACTTCTTTTCTTATGGGATCACAATGTTTCACTTCTAATCCAAATAACTTATTCAGTCTGAGGAAGGTTGGTAGGAGACCTCCAATTTATTGTTCACCTTGGTTTCACTGAATCTCCTAAGATGTAAGATCTTTATTTCGGTCATTGATCAGACAAAAGAACATTCAGCATAAAATCAATCAATTCAGTATCAATTCAGCATAGAACCAGAATAAACATGCACACAAGAACCAACATAACACAGTAACCTGACCTTTGCACCAAAACCAGAACAGGCAAAGTCTCCCCAGCCCAGTAGGCCTAGATAGTAGGGCAGTCAACTCAATGACCATCTAAAATTTAATCATTGAATCTCCTATATTAATGTGCAATTTCTTGCCACTTTCAGGAGTGTCTTTCATATTTGCAAAAGATTGGTTCTGTTCACAACAATTTCTTTACTTTAAAAGCTTTCAGAGAGAATACCTGCCTGATGTTATGAAGAGTAAGCCCATTGACAATGCTTAGTATACCCCAGAGCAGAATCTTGAGCATCTGTGATTGCTTCATTGTGCTTGTGCTTATGAAACTCTGGCATCTTGTGCCCAGAAATTTACAAAATTGCTTTAAAATGATACCAGTAACAGACAAAACTACACTGTGGCACATTAAAGATGAACAAGCAGGAATCATCTGACAAAGCAGGCCACAGTCAGCCAAAGTTTAGGTCAAATTGAACTTGTTAAATCGGTGTGATAGCCATAATCTGTCTTGTTTTTGGCAGCAGCAGACAATAGAACTATTCTACTGGGAACCTAGTTTTGTTGTTTTCTAAAACGCACAAAGTAATGAGTGTTTAAATTTTGAGTTGGTCTGTTAGGATCATCTCAATCAAAGTGCCTAAGATTCAGTAAGTGGGAAAACGCAAAAGAGAATACAGTGGTACCTCGACTTACGAATTTAATCCGTTCCGAATGCATTCTCTTAAGTTGAACTACTCTTAAGTCGGGGTACCAATCTAAAAAACTGAAAAAATAAGTTACAAAATCAAAAAAATGGGGGGGAAATTGTAAGTCGGGCAGACCATATCTAAAATTTGTAAGGTGGCAGTTAAAATGCCAACAGTTTTTCTCTTAAGTCGAATTGCTCTTAAGTCAGGGTACCATATGTCAAATATAAAATATATGTAAAAGAAAATATCAGAGAATATGTGGAGAGAATAGCGAGCTTTAAATACAGGGAATATGAGAGGGTTGCCGTAGATATTATAGAAGCACATGGAGAAATTCTCTTGCTTGCCTTCCCTCGTCCTCTCACAGTGTTGATAATAATACATAAGCACCAGGTAGGGGAGTGGGGTAAAAAGTATATCTTTGTCTGCTTTCCTCACTTTTCTACCACAAAGTTTTGGGGAATGTATTAAATTATCTGTCTGGTGATTGAGTTCTGAACACATTATTCTTAAATTATGTGCAGCTGCTCCAGCTGAAATGGCTGCACATCTAATTCATTGTTCAAATTAATCTGAAGGCTTTTTGGATGAGTCACCAACCTAGAATTCTTCTTCCTTACATCCCCTAATTAAGGAAATTTCTCATATCTCCTGTGGTTCTCCCAAGCTTTGCTTGTCTGAAAATTACTTTTGGCTGCTCCCCAGGCCTTGGGTTCATTTCAATTTTTTTCTGTTCTCAAGTCTCATACTTGACCTTGATGTATGGGTGTATGGGTGTAGCCAAAATTAGATTATCTACTACAACTACATGAAGCCTGTTTCTATTGCTCTAATAATCATCTGTGGTCAAAGTGGGTATTATTACTTACTGTGCTTTTACTCTGATTTTGCTGCACAATGTTGTGGATTTTACATGGGGCATCTGTGAAGGATGCCAACTGACTGAGCTGTGGTGGTCAACTTACCATATATACTTGAGTATAAGTCGACCCGAGTATAAGTCGAGGCCCCTAATTTAACCCACAAAAACTGGGGAAACGTATTAACTCGAGTATAAGTCTAGGGTGGGAAATGCAGCAGGGCCTGGCAGCTCCTCCTTTGTGAGCTGGGGGAGTGGTGTGTGATGTTTAAATTTAGCCACTGATGCAAGTGCTTGGGTCAGTGGCTAAAAGTCATTTTAAACATTGTGTGCCACTCCCCTGTGATGCAGAGGGGGGTCATGAGAAGTGGCATGCAATGTTTAAAATGACTTTTAGCCACAGTTGACTTGTCTCAGTGGCTAAAACAACTGACCCGAATATAAGCCGAAGGCCCCTTTTTTCAGCCCAAAATTAGGGCCGAAAAACTAGGCTTATACTCGAGTATATACAGTAATTTGAGTTATATACCCAGGCCTATTTTCTGGGCTGGTCAATAGTCCATCCCTTGGGTTTGAAACTATTGTTCAGTCACTTCTTTGGAGACAGTCTCATAATCTCCACCCTCTGTAGTCTCCTGGTGTTGAACTGTAGATTTCAAGACCTCTGGGTAAGGATCTTCTGGTCTGTATTTTGTAATCTAAAAGTGCTACTGCTGGTCTTTTTATGGAATAATTCATTTAGTTGTCATAAGTTGAAAACAGCTTGACTGTCTAATGTGACTTGACAGTGCATACACAGTCACAGTAACAGTTGTAGCAGTGATATTGTACCACCAGATCTACTGCAATGCTTCAGTTCTTAAAAATATATTTCAGAGAGGGTAGCCGCGTTAGTCTTTTCAAGAATTGCAGGCAAAAATCAAAGAAAAACAAAAGACACAAAACATGTGGCACCTTAAAAACTAACTTTCATATTTTAATGTAACGTCCACTTTTTCAGATTCTGCTGCTATATGTCAGAAGAAGTGGACGTGTCCACAAATTTTACATTTAAATATGAAAGTTAGTCTTTAAGATGACACGTTTTGTGCCTTTTGTTTTATTTTGTTTTTCTTTGATTTTTGCCCAAAAATATATGATTGTTTGATGTTCAAACAATAAAACTCTGCATATCCAGTACTGCAATATAGCAACATGAAAAGTTTTTAGTTCACAAAAGAAGTGTAAGAAAAATGCAATAAATGTCCAGAAAAAGGAACAGGCTGACATGAGCACAGATACTGCATTGCCCTGCTCTGATATCCAGTGGAAGGTGATGTGGGGTGGGTACTGTATGTGTTACACTTCCATATCTGCTGCTATCCCCTGTTGAAAAACAGTAGAAATAAAGAGAGGTGAGGAGTTGTTGAGAAACTGGATGGGTTTTGGAGCTTTTTAATGAGCCACAACTGCAGCTCAACCAAGTGGGGAAATTGTCTATCTACAATATTTGTAACCTGACATTGAGCAGTTTATTTGGGATGGCCATCTGGACATTCACTGAAATGTGATTTAAGTAATTCTAAGGAACCATGAGTCACCAACCATTGCGCAAATGTTGTACACCTTCCTAGTAAATGCAGAGCAATAACAAGCTAAAGGATAATATTATCTGTATCACTTCAGGACAAATGTGTTAGACATTCCTATGACAGGTGCTTAAAGAAACCTAGATCCTTTAAGCCTAGAACTACACCCTAAATAATCAAGTGACTACATCTGTTTTGATTACTGGTTGCCCGGTTACATGCATTGTAGCTTTTCATGTGAGAGCACACAATCATAGAAACAGTTGAGGTGTAGCTGTGATTCTGTTAGGTCAAAGAGCTTGGATCTAAATAACAACATTGCAAGAGAATCATGAAAGTACTATGGAGGCGGCTTGGAAATACTGACCAAGTCAGAGCCCCTTTTGTTTCTGACTGTCATTTGAGATAAGCACTGGAGCGTCATCCTTTGGATTTCTCCCAGATTCTGGTAGGAGTGCTCGGGGGATGGGCTGGTTCACTCTAGCAATGATGACTGATTACCATCTTTGGGAGTGAACCAGTCTGTCCCTGCAGCAGACCAAGGGGGGCGGGGCTAAACATCTGTGGAATCAACGTTGAGGAGGGCTATGTTCCTTTGCCAACCAACTTCACTGCGTCTCTCTCGCACACCTTCATGTCAGTGTCATTTTCACCTCATCTGAAAAAAAATATGCATATCATTTTGAAAAAGTTGTAGTGGACTCCAAAATGTTAAGGTTGTATACCTAGAGGAAAATATTTACACAAAATAGCAAAATGCATTCAGAATATTTGGAAAGTTATCTATTTTCTTTACTATTTTGCTTTTTTATTAGTGGCCTACAAAGGAATTGCCTGTAGTCCAGTTTTGCATTTGTGTTTTGTGATGGCCACATGGCTCAACCCCTTTTTTGCTTTTATGCAATTTCAAATATGAATATGTCTGTGATAATTCTCAGTGATCCAGGTGAGTTTATCTGGAAGTTGAGTTGTGGCTACTGGACTTCTTTTTTTGAGAGAGAGAGAGAAACATTTCACTGCTCATCCAAACAGCTTCATCAGTCTGAAAACAGCTAGTGTGAGTCCTCCATCTTATAGTCAGCTTTGACCTCTTGTCACCCTGGTCTGAAATAGGCTCATAAGATGAACAATGGCCTGACTAGGCTTGTTGGGTAGACAATAGGATCCATAGCCTTAAGGTGAACAATGGCCTAAGGTGCTGAAACCTATAAAGAATGGGTCATTAGCCTTGGTGGTGAAGGTTTTTTAATTTGCCTGGATACTGTTGAAAGCACACCCTGATAAATAGCAGATAGACTATGCCTGAGGCCGCCATCTCTGTTGAGGGAGGGGGTTTCAATGCTCACATGAATGGCTTCCCTGACTCCTCTCTCAAGCCACTTGTCTTCTCTGTCTAATATGTGTACATCCTCATCTTTGAATGAGTGCCCTTGGTCCTTCAAATGGAGGTGACTCTGGTCCTGACCTGTTACCCCTCCTATGTTGTTTCAAATATAAAATTATCAAATGTTTCTCTCAGAACACTTTATTCTATGTATAAAACAAATTATGATGATGTCTTGACGGTGTCTCTGAGGAATTTAAGATATTTTTTTTAAACAGAAGCTAATTTGAATGATCTGTCACTTTCACAAGTTGAAATTGGCTGAGTTACATACCGGCAAAAAGCTATGACAACATTTAAAAACACGAACCAGTTCCTTATTGTAGTTTTCCCTGTAATCTCAGATGCATTGTGACCCTTCTGTAGTGGAGCTCCACACATTTTGGTGTCACACCTTCCTTTGGATTTTTCATAAATTTTAATGCCTTCCCACCTTTCATTGACCACCAATTTGAATTTGTGATTTAAAAGCTGAAAATAGCTATTTTAAAAAAATAGCTTCAAGTAGTGTTCCTTGCTTTGTTCATAATAGTTCCCAAGGAGTGCATAAACTGTTTTTCAGTTATAGTACCATTCCTCTCAAGTCACAGGATAGATGTTAAAAATTATAGGGTGGGGAATTAGGACTAGGTAGGATGTTCTTGTACAAAATGTAACAATGACTGGGTGTTTCCCAAGGTCCAGTATTGTTTATTCATTCATGTATTTATTGGATATTTATTTATTTATTTATTTATTTATTGGGCTTATATACCGCCCGTCTTCCCGGAGGAACTCCGGGCGGTTTACTATACTGCCCATCTAGTTACAAGGCTACTCTGGGAGCTGTATACTCAAAGCTTACTTTCTTGCTTATCTTCCATCACCTGTAACATCACCATCTTCCAGTTTTTGATATGTTGCATTACTCATTTCACATAATAAGAAACAAGCTGTGCAGCGAGTTTCTGGGATGGCCATTGGGGCAGATGAGAGAAGGAGCCCTTGAGAGGCATGGCTACTGAACTCAAAGGTACCTATGCTGGCTTGATCCACAATAGCAGGAGAACAAGAGGAGGAGGAAGGAACAGGCACTACCCTTTACCCCATGACAAAGATGGGGCAGAGGAGGTCAAATATGTGGTTGTAGAAGAGCAAGAGGAGCTGTGAACGGTGACCCTGAGCACCTGCTGCTCTCTTGCGCCTGCATGCATGGGCATACATGCACTTCCCACCACACAGTTTGGGAAACAGTCCTCTGGTTGACACAGCTGGGAAGGCAAAGAAATTTGTAGGTCGGTTGGGTACATTTTGGCTTTGTAGAATACCACGATTTGGGAAACAATTGGCCCCATCTTGGGTTCATTGAAGGGAAAACAGCAGAATATAAGTCTAAAAACAATGACTACAACAACAACAAAAGCTCTATTCTAATTGGCCTGAGACTAGGTTGCTAATAGCACTTCTGTGGCTGCCACCCTTTTGTTCATGTTGTTGTGACCCCCCTCCCACTTTTATGGTGCTCAGATTAGTAGGACTCTGGAAGAAAGGCAAAGGTAAAAGGCAAAGGTTCACCCTCGCACATGTGTGCTAGTCGTGTCTGACTCTAGGGGTGGTGCTCAATTCAAGCCGAAGAGCCAGTGCTGTGCAAGTCCATGGCCACGTAGCTGGCATGGCTGCAAGGAAAACAGTTTTACCTTTCCGCTTTTTACAGCGGTACCTATTTATCTGCTTGCATTTACATGCTTTCGAACTGCTAGGTTGGCAGGAGCTAGGGTTATCAGCGGGAGCTTGCTCCGCTGAGTGGCGCCCAGGATTCGAACCGCCAAGCTGCCGACTTTGCAGCCAACAGTTTTCGGAGCTTTAGCCCACTGAGACACCACACCCCTTTTAGGATTCTGTATGAAAGCTGCCTGCAAAAATGCAGCAGTGGCAATGTTGATGTGACTCTCCCATGTTGAGCACCTCCTCCTATGTGGGGGCTATGCCCACAGGATCTTAAAAAGGCTCTTAAAAAGCCTTTTATCACCATAAAAAGCCTTTTATCACCATAACATTGCAGTTCCTATATAAACAATGCATTTATATAAAGATGCTCAACGGGACAGCGATATACTTGGAATGGAAGAACGGCACAGGTACCTTGGAGCATGTGTTTGTCTCAAAGTGATTGCTTCCCCCATGAACAAAGTTGAGCTCCACATCTTCTCCAAACCCTTGTTTCTAATTTCCCCTCATGTTTTCTTTGTTGTAGCAGGCAGCTATACAAGCACACACATTTATATGTTGTTTTTAAGTAGGTGCAGATAGTTGTAAGGTATTCTGATCTACTGACTTTTCAGTAGATCCTCCTCTGTCATTTTCCCCAGCCCTGCCTATTGCTCTAAACCTGTCTAGATCTGTTTCCCAAACAGCCCCTTTCCTTTAATATTATGCATATACTTGTAACTTCTCCGGTGTGTCTGTTTTAACTCAAATGTCTATAGATTTGCATATTGAATATACACTCACTATCTATGCTGTGAAGAAACAATGAAAGAGATAGTGAGAACCCAGGCAAATTGTTAGGTGTGGCAGTGATCTGTGCTTGGTTTCTTTCAGATCGTTTCTCCCCTGTGTGATAATGAGGAACGGGGTAGGGGTGGAAAGAGAGTAAATTTGTAGGCGTGAATTTTTCTGCATCAATTAACTTTCACAGCGTTTGCCTGAGAAAAGAGCAAGGGTAGGTTATGCATGCAGTACCTTGTTTTATGTCCATTGAGTACAAGGTTTTGTGTTTCTTAGCGTGAAAATCTATGGACTGGATCCTATTGCTAGTCTCAACTCATAGTAGGCTCGTTCAATCTGTTGCTGAATGTTAAATCAGCTGTTATGTAAATCCTGCTGAGCCAATGGGCCTACTCTAGTTGGAAGTGGCGAAAGGATACTACTTCTAGTTGGAAGTGGCGAAAGGATACTACTTCTAGTTGGAAGTGGCGAAAGGATACTACTAGCCTATACTTCAGGAAACAGTCATTATAGCTGTTTAGTTTAGGTAGATGCCAATTCAAAGGGGGAAACAATCTGTTTTGAAATTCTACACTATCTGAGTCAGACATATCATTTAAGCTATTAGTTGTTGGGAAGTCGATAATGATTCATGCCCTATAGATAGACATTCAGTACAATAATGTATTTCAATCAATGATAACTGGGAGCAGAAGCCTCCATTGTTTGCATTCACCCTCTCGTTGCAAATGATTGTTTGTTACTGTATGACTTGCACCCATTATTTTCCCCCAACGGATACAAAAGAAGAAGGATGTTCATTGTTCTTTCAGTTTCCCAGAGACCTCAGCAGCTCAGTGTCTTGTAGGGCTGCAGCATCAACAATGTTGGGCTGGCAGATGAAGGACTATACTTGCAATCCCCAGAGGGCCTGTAGTGAAGCCTGTTTTGCCACCAGTGTCACTCCTGGCGCACACATTTCTACCCTGACCTGGCATCTGGGAGAGTAAACAATCTGAGGTTTTTTGAAGTGGCTAGATTTGGCAAAAGCATCTCCTCTGTAGGTGTTGATTATTTCTTCATATTTTCTAGTTAGCAACTAAATACAACAAGCAAAAAAGGAAGGAAGCAGACATGCCCACAAAAGCTCACATCAAATATAGCAGTTTGTAAGATGCTACATTTTTGTCTTCTTTATTTTTCTTTTTGTTTTTGCATGATATGCTAGCAACAGACGAACATGGCTACCTCTTAGAAATGCAACAGTTCTTCTTCTATGATAATGCTTCATGTCCTCTTTAGCTGTAACTTCTCATGATGCAGGTGTGTCCTGTTTTACCTGTTTCTTCTTCCATAGTTTACAGAGGGCGGTTTTCTATGTGGAGGTAACCTGTATGAAAAGGCTATTGAGTTCACATCTTGTTGGAAAAAAGGAGAGGAGTGAGAGGTGGCCTGGATGTTGTCCATCAACAGCATTTGGCCAATAAACTGAGCAGACGTGCTGCCCATCTCTTACAATTTTCCTATTTGAGTGGAATGTCTTATATACAATGGCTTAAGTGCAAGTTAATACTTATTGATGTGTTTTTGTATGCATAAATTTGTATATAATTTCTTCTACACATCTCCCTTTTTGTATGATGCATATTTCCTTTCACCACTGATGTGTCAGTGGCCACCCTGCGTGGCAGTGGCATTCCTTTAGAGAAGTACCTTAACCATAGGAAATGAAAACTGTGTTCAGGATTGCCTAATCAATTTTTCTTGCCTTGATCAGAACCAGTTAGTGTAAAACCCAGTGCCAAGAGTAGAAACGCTGTTTTTCTATGATGATTGAAACTACTTTTCCTGGATGTTCCAAGTGATAAACCTAGTATCAAGCAGCCTAGCAATGGCTTTGACACTCTTCTTCTGCTAGTTATAGCAGAATAGTACTGCTAATGTAAAAAGGTAAAGGTTCCCCTCGCGCATGCATGCTAGTCGTGTCCGACTCTAGGGGCCATGCTCATCTCCATATTCAAGCCGGAAGAGCCAGTGCTGTTCAAGTCCATGGCCATGTGGCCGGCATGGCTGCAAGGAAACACTGTTTTACCTTCCCGCTTTTTACGGCAGTACCTATTTATCTACTTGCATTTACATGCTTTCGAACTGCTAGGTTGGCAGGAGCTGGGGTTATCAGCGGGAGCTCGCTCCGCTGCATGGCACCCGGGATTCGAACTGCCGAGCTGCCAACTTTGCAGTCTACAGTTTCGGTGCCTTAGTCCACTGAGCCCCCATGCCCCCACTGCTAATGTATCTTTATCCAAAACATCTTTTCAGCAGAAGGTTGGCTTTTGTTTGACTTAAAGGTATATGTCTTTCTGTCTAACAGGAACACACATCTTTTATTTAGCACTCTCCTTGCTCAAGAAAGAATTTATATCCTTTTTTCTTTCTTGTCTGTGGGAGGAGTGTTGCTAAGAAACTGAATTCCATATATGTTTAAAAGAAAATAGCTCAGAATTTCAGCAACAAAATGAGGGGGAATGCATTTTCTGAAAGCCACTGTGCCATGTTGCCTCCCCCTCTCTAAGAAGCAGATGCCTCAGTCATGCTGTGTCACGTTTCTGGCTTTAAATAACAAACGTGAAGGTTTTGAGAAAAAAAGGCTAATGAAGGTTCCCAAGATACTCAAAATCTTTTCCTTATGTGCCAAAATTAGGCATCCTTCTCTCTCTGCCCTACCAATGATGGGATTAAACATAAGTCAGGGTTTCTTGAGTCATTTTCAAATGTAATATTACCATATTGCCACTTTTTCATGGAATCTAAGGTAAAAACTGTACCTTGCCACTTTTTCGGGGACTCTAAGGTAAAAACTCCCATTCTCTCTCTCCCCACCCACTCCACCCCCACCCCCACCCCGTTTCTTCAATCCACCCCTCTCACCCTCTCTGATCTGATCTGGTTTCTGTCTCTTTATTTCAGACCCATAATACCACACTTAACATATCAACAAATCCTGGCTTCAGAGCCATAAAACTATACTTTACATATCTATAGAACCTGGCCTAATCTTCTTTCCCATCATCTCTACTAATCAACTCTCCCTCCTGTTCTTCCCACTCCTCCTCTCCCCCTCCCCTATCCACCCCCAACTCTATATATTACAGCCAATAATTACCTGTTATGAAATGTCTATCCCATCACATATTATATTGCACACCTCATTCTGCAGCTATATGTCTGAAGAAGTGGACCTGTCCATGAAACGTTACATTAAAATATGAAAGTTAGTCTTTAAGGTTTTGTGTCTTTTGTTTTGTTTTGTTTTTCTTTGAGTGTTACCTCTATGGACTTGCGCACATCCAGAACCTGTGCAATGTTTCTGTGGTCCTATCACATGAATAAAAGAAGATCGTTCTGTGTGTGTCTAGGGTTCCATCTTTCCTGAAAGTTGGATGAATGCAGTGAAAATAAAATGAGATCCAAATCAGTATGTGAAATCCAACCCCATCTTTCCCACACAATAATACATCCACCCTAAAAATCTTTAGGACTGTTAATATTTTTTTTCTTTCTCAGGGCCTCCCTATGAACCATCCCTTCTTGCTTCTTGATACCTGCCTCATCCTCCTGTTTTTTTAAATACTATTCTCCACCTTCTTTTCCTGGACGTTGTGCTATTACACTATCACCCAAAGCTGTAACTTGCAATTTCAGCTTCCTGGGCTTCACTGCCCTGTTGGTTAAGTTTGAGTCATATGAGATTAGCATAGGTAGAAAAAGAATGGAAGACCAGGGAAGGACACCTGGTTTGAGCAGGTGGCTTGTAAACTGGTGTCACATTGAATCTACCTGTTTTCCTTCTGCACAGGGTGGAACAGCTAGAGACAGTATATTTGTACTCAGACCCTTATAGCAGCAAATGCCAACAGTCTTATTGGTATTCTTCCAGTGGTGAATTTGTTTTGCCCTCAAATGTTGGCACCCTGGGTCTAGGATCAGTTGCCCCACCCTACTTGCAACTCTGCCATAGCTGTACCTCCCCCTTCACCTTTTGAATTGTCTGTCCTTTAGCTTTCTACTATCCAGGATACCTGCATCATTCCAGTCCTCAGCTTATCCTCACACAGTCTTATTTATTTATTTATTTATTTATTTATTTTTACAACTTATATGCCGCCCACTACCCAATGGTCTCCGGGCAGTTTACAATCAAAGAATTAAAACAGTCAAAACATCAAATATCAATAAATAATTAAAACAATAGTAAAAACCTTACATTAAATCAATACAGTAAAATTGCCATCAGAGGACCCACAGTATACTGTATATTGTATCAATTTAAAAACTTCTGGAACAGGAAGGTTTTTACCTGGCGCCGAAATATCATCAATGTTGGTGCCAGGCAGATCTCACTTAATCCAGAAGCTGTTGGGCTGCAACTTCTATGATGTTCAGATCACCAGGGGAGCCCTTTATCTTGGTCCACCATCTTCACGGGTGGTGGGACCAGGGGCGCCCTTTATCCTGGTCCCACCTTCACGGGTGCATTTGCTAGGGACACAGGAGAGGGCCTTCTCTGTTGCTGCACCTAAACTTTGGAATCCCTTCACAAAAAAGGCCAGGCTGCCCCCAGCTTTGCTGGCCTTCCACAGGCATGTGAAGACCTTTTTCTTCAGGCAAACGTTCCTTGAGGGACTGGTTGCTTGAATTGAGTTTTTAAAATGGACTGTTGTGCCTTATTGCACTGGATGTGTTTTAGCGTTGCTTATGCTTTTTGTATGGTATCTGTTTGATCCTTTTTAGCATTTGTGCACTGGTCTTGTTAGCTTTTATATTGTCTTTTAATGGTCTAGGCCACTTTGAGTCCTTTTAAGGAGAAAGGTGAGGTAAAAATGTTTTAAATAAAAATAAATAATTGTTAGTTGACTCATCTAACCAGGGCTGTTTAGAGCCCTAGTCCAATAACATTCAGAGGGTCACATGGCTGTGTCCTTGGTTTAGCTCAGTGGCTCCCCACCTTGGGTCTCTGAAATGTTCTTGGACTAAAACTCCCAGAAGGCTTCAGCACTAACTATTCTGGTCAGGATTTCTGGCAGTTGTAGTCCAATAACATCTGAGACCCAAGGTAAGGAACCACTGGTTTCACCCGAGAAATAGCATTCCCTTTCCTTGCAGAACCTGGATTGCCAGCTGAATAGTCATCACACCAACTCTGTAATCACTGTGAAAGTGCTCGTTACCACAAGCAAACAGTATGGATTATGCAGCCGTTTGATTCAGCTAAGTGCCAGAAGTACACTGCCATTTTAAAAATAGCTTGCTCTAAAATAATGTTTTCAAAAAGTCTCAGAGAGTAACTAAGCAGCAACATTTTTTTCTCTATGCTTGCTATTTAACGTTCAGGTACTTCATGCACAGAGTTCATGGCTTACTTTCATACTGTCACAGCAACAGCTGTTTGACATAAGTGAAGATATGGCAGTAATATGTTATATAAAATAAATATCTTGGTAATCCTGAATCATCGTGGTCCAAAAAAAACTTATTGTTCAAGCCCCAGAATGAAATAAATGATAACTGACCTTACTTGAAAAAATAATGAGGGGAGTTGTCAGTTTAATTTGCTCCTTAAAATTAAGGTAAATTGAGAAAGTTTATCATATTAATAGGAATTCAATAGAAAATATGCTAGCATTAAATAGTTCGCAGAAAATCGCATTTAAAGTTTTGTTTTCAAGTTTTTGCTTGTTTCATTTTAAGACAGATAATTGTCCCATAGTTAATGTAATCTAAAAACCACACACAAAAATTAGTATTACTGTATAAATGTATGTTCTTTAGTCAAGAGAAGTCCAGTGAATAACATTGCTAGTCTTCCAGTCATTCAGTAAGAACAGGGAGCTATTTATCATTCATGAAATTTCTACCCCAATTATCACAAGGAAAAAAAGACCTCGCTTGTTATAATTAGGATGACACATGAACATCACCATCTGGGTTGTCTATAACATCAATAACCGTGAGCTGTTCCAAAAATAATTTTCCTTCCTCAAGAGAACACTTTGTTTTCCTTACAGAAAATTATCAATTTTATATGGAAAGCTGCAAAGGCTGGGCTCCAAATCACTTTGCAGGCTTACAGGAGGGGGTTGCATTAATTACCCTAGTACAATGTTTGACATTTTTCATGATTCCCATGAGCTTTTATGAACAACTTTTGAAAATCCTTTTCAGAAGACATCTGCACAACACAATTACAGAAGTTTGAGAGTCATGTCAATGTTGTGACTCCAACCCAAGGACCTCTGGGATGTGTAATTTTGTGAGGCACAGTACCCAGAATTCTCTGCTGTAATTCAGGGAAATGTGCTATGTCAGATCTTATTGCAAGGTTCCTATACTTTTCCCTTAGAAGCCAACTTATTTGCAAATTATATAAGCCTGCACTCATTTATATCTGACAAAAGTATTCTAGGTTTTTCATAGCTGACATTATCCCAATAAAGGGTTAACCTCAGAAAGAAACCATACAGTAATTAAGAAATATTTCATCTGGGTATCTATGTACTGTATAAGTATCTTGATAGCTGTGAGGTTTTTTGGGCTGTTTTTGCCGTGTTCTGGAATTTTTTCTTCCTGGCATTTCAACAGCCAGCATCTTCAGAGGGCAAGGAGATCAGGGAACTAGGGGTTCTCTCTGTTCTCTAGGATATAGAGTGTGGAAAGTTAGTGGCAAGCCCTCCATTTTATAGTTCACCTTCATTTCACATCACCCTGGTCTGAATAGGCTCATAAATTGGACAATGCCCGATAATCAAGTGGCCCTTTCATCAAACTGCAGACAAATCAGAAGCACTTCACACCTCTACCAACAAGGCAATAGCTAATGACCCATACTTAATGGGTGTTGGGAAAGGTTGCATGGGTGGGAGTTTCAGCATCTTAGGCCATTGTCCACCTAATGAACCTATTCAGGCATTGCCCAACTTATGAGCCTATTCAGACCAGGATGATGTGAAATGAAGGTGATTTGCAAAATGGAGGACTTGCCACTAACTTTCCTCAGACTGAGGAAGCTGCTAGGATGAGTAGCGAAACGTTTCAGTCTCTCAATAAAAGAAGTCCAGTTGCCATAACTCACCTTCCATATAAACTTACCTGGATGACTGAGAATCTTCACAGACATATTTCTGAATAGAGCTCATCCATGCTCATTTTTCCAGTCCAAGTGAAATCTATTGTTTACTCTCTGGAGGTGCTTTCTTTATTTCTTTGGATAAGATCTCTCTCCTGATTACAGCCCTCTCTTGAAGACTGTGCCTCTTCTAATTGAGAACAACATTGCCCAGCACTAATTTCCTGTCTCTTCTGTCAACCATGTCTTCCAACTGATCCATCAGAAGGTGGACTTGCTCTACAAGCAACCATTTGTGCAACACTTCTTTGCAGGCCCTGTTGAAATCGGTTAAAATTATCTTAGGGAAAGGACCTAGCTAATTATGCTCGAGAAATAAGGAGGCTGGTGTGTCTTTGCTTACCAGAAACAATGCTACATTTGATTATTCTATTTATGTGAAATGGTTAAAGTGGTTTGGCACATAAGTTTGGCAACAGGTCATTTTTAATAGAAGCCTTCTGGACATAAACACTTCCCTTTTTGCAACAAGAGAGCATTTCATCAAGGCAAAGCAATTTCCATACAAACAATGGTTGCCATTCAAATTTCAGTTAAAGTTCAATTGTTTGTTTTTAGAAGCTTCCTTTGTTCAGTTATGAGCAAGGCTATGGGTGGGGGATGCTGTTCAGAATAATTTCTCTTAAATATATCTGTTGTGCAGGAAAACTAGAATATAGCAGAAATTGGGGTAGCTCCACTTTGATGGTTTTCCAAGCATTTCCACTGCTTATACAGAAGTGTTTTTTTTCTGAATCAGATTTGCATAATACAATTACTTAAAAAAAACACCTTAACCACTGGAGACTTGAGATCAAGCTTATCAACATGATAATATTCCTGATTACTATTTACATATGTAAAACCTAGGCAAAAAAATGGAAAAAAATTAGACTTCTATGGTGCTCCGATAAAGAAAGACAAATAAGTAGATTCTATATTGAAGCTTGAACTTTCAACCACAGCTAACATGACTAAACAGACTATTTTACTTTGGACACATTCGGATTTCTGTTCAGAGTTTTAAAAAGTCAGGTTCAAGTCAAGTCGTATTTAAGCTAGTGGCTGTGTTCACATGCACAGAATGGAAATTGATTTATTTCTGGTATTTTCAGGTCATCATCTGTGTCCAGGCGTGCCCACTTTGTGTCCTCTAGTCTTCTGCTACTCCACCATCTCCTACAATGGCTGAATGGTGGGGGGGGATCAGGTAGGTGGTTGTAGTGCTCAACATACTGATGAAGTGATGTAACAATAAGCATTTTTAAAAGAATTTTTAAAATAAAAGGAAAATGGCATTGTTCTTACCAACCTAAAATCCAGATAGGCACAAATTAAAATGGCAGCAGTGTTCACATTCCCCAAACCACATGATACGATTCTTAAATGTGGTTCTTACTGCAGCCTCACAGTACTATAGAACTTTATAGACCTCTAGAGGAAAATCAGAAGCTTGTGTGCATCACACCTCACATGTATCCCCCCCCCCCAAAAAAAAAGGTTTGATTCCAGAAGGAAATCAATCATTTCAGATCAAATCAAAACTAATTGGAATATCAAGACATATGTCTTTTCATTGTTGCAATAATTCCAGGCAACATCAGCTTGTTTAATTCTACAACTTTGATTCATCTATATTGGTTCCTTGTCCCAGAAGCATTAAAATATTCAAAGTTATTGTAACATACAGAAGTTCTACAGCAATGGAAAATTGTAGACACAAATGCTGAAAAAATACATGAAAACAAAACTTAAGTTGTAGGAAAATGCTTAAGTCAGAATTCCATTCAAAATGCTTAAGCCTAAAAGTGCAATAAATTTTCAATAAGAATGTTTTAATTGCATTCTAAAAATGTAGGCACTTATAGACGAAAAAGGCATACTGGAAAAGCAGAGAATACAACTCTAAAATATCAAAGTTCTTAAGAATAAAAATATATTTACAAAAAAAAAATTCTTAGCCTCTAAGAAGCATATTAATAACATACAGACAATGATTCTCATCTAGCTAGGCTACTTTAAATCTAGGGTTGAAAATCTATGTTACATGGATTTATTTATTTTTTGGGGGGAGCATGTATAAAATATTGATGTTCAGATCCATACAATTCAAGAGAAAATTATATAAACAGTGGTTCCTTGGTTTAAGAATGCCTTGGTTAAAGAAAAACTTGGTTTAAGAAAAAAGTTATTGGAAATCGGAGTGCCTCAGTTTAAGAACATTTTAAATGGAATGCCCCGGTTTGCCTTTTTTCTGACCTCTGGAATGGATCAATTGGTTTTCAATAGGGATTGGCACAAAACTGAAAAACTGAGTTTCATTTCATTCTGTTTTGTCCCTCCTGCATTTAGTTTCGTATCGTAAGAAACAAAATTTTTCAATCTTTTTGTTACTTATGAATAATGAAATGAAATGAGGTAAGGGAATCCCATGGCAGGGGGCGGAGAGGGGAGCTGGGAGGCGGCAGTGGGCAGAGAAGAGAGTCCAAGGAGGACCCACGCCACTGTGCCCACCTCCGAGGCTGCTTCACCGAGGTAGGCAAAGGAGTTCCAGCCTGGTTTAACATGGCAGTGGCGGCGGAGAAGAGTGTCAGAGGAGGACTCGCTCGCCTGCCTCCTAGCTCGCTCCTTTGCCTGCCTCCGCAAGGTTCTGGAGGCAGGGGCAGCAGTGGTAAGTACTCCTGGGATACTCCTGTTTTCCAGTGCCGGGAACCTCTTTAGTGGTTAATAAATGGAATGAAACGGTTCATTTCAAACAAACAAAAATGCCATTTTGTTTCATTTGTAACTAAATACTGCCGCTTTTATTCGTTTTTGTAACAGACTGACGAATTGGCGTTTCATTTTTCGTTTGGTGCCCATCCCTAGTTTTCAGTGCATTTCTATGGGTCCCTGTGTTTCGTTTTAAGATTTTTTTGCAAAACAACATGGCCCAGAGAATGAATTAATTACTTAAAGTAAGCTACCACTGTACATAATTTGCTTCCATGATGTGCTTTCATGTATGTCTTTTCATTGCTTTATGGGGCAGCTGTTCCATCTCCTCTCACAACTTGTATAAATAAGATTATATGAGGAAAGGATCCTCTTTCTTGTAGCTATTGGATGGCCTCCCTGCTGAGTCCTTTATAGGTATTGTTTACTCTCTAAATCCCTTGTTGTACTAACACCTCTCGCATCTGTACTTGCCTCTTTCTATCCGTTTGTGATACCAGTGGAGTGGTCTGAATCATTCCAATCAAAATGGGAATCACAAATTATAAGGGGTTTCAATGACCTTTGGATAGGAAAGCTAATTACTTCTGTGACAGGAGAAGCAAAATAAGGGGGGGGGGGACATGGCCATTCAAATGCCATGATTTAAGTCACTAAAGAAAGCAAATGGCTGGGTCATGGCAACAAGCATATTATTGAACACATCCAAGCAAAGCTTACAGGAACTGCTTGTTCTTATTACACTCATTAGGTACCCGTGCTCTATATAAAAAGCTCGCCACCACTGCCACCCCCATTGCAAAAATACCGGCCTCTTTCTCATTCAAGGGCATGAGCCCTTCTTTTTTCCTTGTGTCTGAGAGAAAAGCCAAGGAGCATTAGGCCTAAATGGTGTACAATCATGTTTCAGCCCAAAGCTGTTGTGACACATGTTTACCATATCAGAAAAGGCCAGCATGCCAGGGGACAAACCTAAGCACAATAATCTCTGTGGAGAAGCAGTTATTTTTACAAGCACCTCTTGATGTGAAACAGGGACAGAATGTGTTGTATGGAGGCCTTGTGAGCTGAACGGCATGCCCTGTGCTTGCTCCCTCTGAGCAATTCTTAGCTCTTTATTCCATTCCCAAATAAACTTGTTTTCTGCACTGATTTAATATTTATATAGTCTGTTGTCATGCTACTGAAAGTTTTATAGAAAATTTAGCTCTATTGCCCAGTCAGTGTCCAAAACAATAAATATCCATTAATCAGGGCTGCCTGCCCTCTAAGATTACTAGAAAACAATACTTCTCTCTAGAAAGCTGTTTCCAGTCCTTCTCTGAAGTAGTAAAACAATGTTATTTTATTTATTATTATTTTGTTTATTTAAAATATCTTTAACTTCCTTTTCCCCTTTAAAAGACCCAAGGAAGTTTACATCATCAAATTTCTATTGGCCAGCTTGTAGCAAATGCATGCTTGTACATAATCAAGTGGAGGTCAGGGTACTTTATCTTCATATTTATGAAGGAGAGATAGAAAGCATTATTTCATTACTGATCTCCACAGCTAGGGTTTTCTTCCCCTTTCCTGTGTTTCAATACTCACCTTATCATTTCTAGTATGCATGCTTGACCCCCCACAGGATGTACATCCTATGCCAGACTTCTGTCTCCAGTCTCTCAGGAGCTTAGGGGACTTCTCCAGTAACAGAATAGAGAAGCGGGTTATGTCTGTCGAGCAAAAATATTTGGTTGCCTTGCCATTCTCTGGCTACTAGTCTACATTAATAGTGTGTTACTTTTTATATTGTTTGTGTGTGTGTGTGCATGTGTGAATACCATATTGTTGTGTGCATGCGTGCGTATGTGAACATATATACCACACAGAGTTGTGTGTGTGTGTGTGTGTGTGTGTGTGTGTGTGTGCGTGCGTGCGTGCGTGCGTGCGTGCGCATGCGTGTGTGTGTGTGTGTGCGCGCGCATATGTGTGTGTGTGTGTGTGTGTGTGTGTGTGTAAGATAGCCATGTTAGTTTGTTTCAGTTTGTATAAACTGTAGCACCTTTAAGTAACACAGATTGTATGTGAGTAATTGTGCGTTGTAATTCACTTCTTTAGATGCCCTACAATACATCTATTACAGTTAAAGGTGGCATAAGACTTTGCTCTTTTTCTAAAAAACACATACAGTATTTTTATTCTGGTAATCTACTCATAGCTAAAGACAGAACACTGCATCCACCTGCAGTTTGCAGGGGCACACCATTGAAGTCTGGTGTTAGGGACTGTGATGATGATTGACCACCCTCCCTTAGAGCATGTTTTTTTCTGAACCAGAGAAAATGTAGGTGTTGGAACAATAAAACAGAATTTTCTATATTTTATATTAGTTTTTTTTTCTAGCAAAGACTGTTGTTGAATCACTGATAATATTCACCAGAATAACCCTGACACATACCCCCTTTGTTTGTTGGTAGCCGTTTCTACCCTGCTCATGAAACAGGCTGGAACACCAAAACGTTTGTCAGCATCGGAATGTCATTTTCATTTGTGTTTAAATCCTTTGGTATGGCTTTATCTCACATGACAAGTCTGCTCTGGTAAGGACAGAAAGACACAAAGAAATTAGGCTATCTATAGTTTTTAATGCTGGATGTTATTAGCAGGATAGTTTATGGCTGGCAACAATAAAGAAGGCCCAGGAAAGAAGCCAATGTGACTGAACCTCCCTCCCCCACCTGTCATTTGTTCAAAACGAGCGCTCACATGGCCTAAACAATGCAAAACCTTTGCCTTGAGTCAAGAGGGCTTGTTTTTGTTCACTGCTGCACCGTTTCAAAACTCTTTGGTAAGCTACACGCAGAGAAATCTTAAACTGTATTAGGATGTGGGAAGATGGAAGTACTGTACTGTAATGGGAAAATGAGGGGGAAACTGAAGCTAATTTACATTAGTTTTAAAGGGCAGGTCTGACTCTGACATCTGTGCTTTTTTTCTCTCTAGGACCAGACAGAATTCTTATTAAAAGAAAAATGAAGATAATAATGAACCTGGTTGATTCAAGAACACCCAGTCAAGTGTCAGCTTGTTGGAGTAGGCGGTCCATGCCAAAACAGCCTGATGCCACCGTGTTTTCTTGCCAGTTAAAATAATTTCCAGTTATTTCTGCTTACATTTCAGTAGTTCTCTGAAGTAATAATATGTTATTATTATCACCACCATCAACATCTTCTTGTGCCTGTTCTTGCCAGCTGTTGCATTCAGATGGTGCAGGAGTCTGGTAGCAACATCCTGTCCAGCAGCAAACTCTCCTTGCCCTCATCACCAGTTTATAGCCAGAATCCAATTAGTGATTTACACTGGCATCTGTGAAATGGCTCATGTCCTGGTGGCAATTTGCCACCAACTGTTGCGAAGGTGGTTGCATTCTTGGATGTGTACCCGGTCTCATGATGCAAGCATAAATTACCTATTAGAATTTAGCTGATCCCTAACTGATTTCTGGGGGCAGTGGATGTTGAAGAAGGTAGGGTCCCTTTATTTTGCACTTAATTTTTAATATGTACTCAGATGATCCATTAGTTAACATGGGGGTACCTCTTCATGTGATCATGTGTATGGGGGGGATGGTATTGCTTCAGTTGACCAGAGGAGGGTTCAGAGATTTTACTACTATATCCTCTCTCACCCATGAGCAGTGGGGGAGACACCAATGGCAGAAGGGGTCTGGGTGTTGCAGAGATCCAGAAGTATACTTTCTCCCAACCCACAAGGAAAGTATCAGAGGCATCTTGGGAAAACACTAGTCCGTCAGATAGAAGCGAGTCCTCCTGAAGTTCCTGCAACACTGTAGGGCCAGGTATGCCTGTCTCCTGTTTCGTGTGATACCAGTAGAGCCAGGCAAGGTGCATGTCTTAGCTGGCAAGGCAGCAACTGTTGCAAGTGTTGCTGGACATCCTTTGCCTCTGGGCCCACTGGTGAAACATGACTCTTCCTCCCTGCTGGGGCCAGCAACAGTAGTTAGAGATGGCATGTAATTAGAGCTGAACACATGCTAATTTTGCAGAGAGGTGACTAAAGCAATCCTTTGGTGTTTGTGAACTCAGACCTCCACAAAATCCCATGTCTAAATTCTGAAGATAAATCACCAGACTAAACCAGATAATTGGCATAATTCTGAAGATAGTTATGAACGTCCTGCAGGGACGCTCAGATGCACACTCTAGGTAAGAAATTCCCCATCCCAGTTACAGGCAATCTCTAGCATCTGTTTCTGCCCTGGGTTGCTGGGGTTTACCCATCTTTTTGGTCCATTTATCCAGCTTCTCCTGGCCATTTCCACCAGCAGCTAGCCCTGAAGCATTTCTGGCCCCTCTGCCAATCTTTGCCTGACCTTCCCGTCTGATATCACAAACTCCTACCCTTATGATATCAAACGGACCCATACACTGCTCTCAAGTTTTGGTCCTGAAATCTCAGGAAGTGGGCTGATGCTGCCCTGGCAACCATCTTCATGCAGCTTGCTTTAAGACCTGGCTTTTTTGAGGCATTTGAGCCATTTTGAGCTAGCAGGGACTAAGACAAGGGACTAACTAAGCACAAGCTTTGGGGGACCTTGAGAGCCAGCTCCCAAGTGAACTGGCAAGAGGTGGACAGACTGTAGGTAACTGGCAGTTCAGACACCTTGAGTTCCCAACCAACCTACTTACCTCTTTCCTTACCTGTTAGAGGAGCAGGGGGCAAATTGTGATGGAGGAGCCTGGCTGGGCAGAAATGCCGTACCTCCATCCTGTCACTTCCAGAATTTATAGGTAGCTGGTTATGAGTAACATGATTAGCTATAAGGAATTATGTGCCCGTGCATGTGTGTGTTTATATGTAGCACGGGCATAATGTCATTATGGACTGATACAACAAATGTGTGTGTGTGTGTAAAATCAGCCATGGTTTCTAATTATGTTTAAAACTTACTTTTAAGGACATTTACAGAATCTTCACCTTGTTATGTCTTTCTCTTACCAATAGTAAGGTTTTTTAAAAAAAAAAACATGAGTAATGTAAAGAGAAAGATTTTGGGAAGATCTTACATAAATGGTGATAAATCCCCTGGGGATTTATAACTTGTCCTGTAACAACTTATGTAATGAATTTTTTTAAAAAACTTTTTTATGCAGGAGGCAAAACTAAAACCAAAATTAAAAATAATGAAGACAAAAACATTGTGGCATTTTAAAGATTAACTGCTACATTTTAGTATGAACTTCCTTGGACAAGTCAACTTCTTTGCTTCTCTTCTAATAACTACTACTCCAGTGGTGCACTGCGCCTGAAGATGGATATTTAATATGACTATAACAGCCAATAACTCATCTATGAATCCATTTAACCTTTAAATGGACCTTTAAATCACCTAAATTGGTGGTCACCATTAACATTTCTTGTGTGAAATTAATTATTAAGTTATTACATTAATTATGTCTTATGTGACATTCTTTCTTTGTTCATGACTATGTTCATACAAGTTCCAGTTCCCGCCTGGAATGGGTTCTCTTTCCTTTAGTGTTTTTAATCCCACCAGCATCTACTGTATTCATTTACACACATATGTTACAATCTAATTATAAATACCCCACATAGTTGCCATTCTATGGGGAGAAATTTTGTGTCTTGTTATGTGTGACATTCTTCAGTGTGTAGTTATCTGCCATCATTAACTTCCATCAATTTGTCAAGTATGCTGTGTGAACTAACACTGGATTCCCATCACAGACAAGTCAAACACACTGTTTACTTGAGTTCTAATCCACCTTCAGTTTCCACAGCATCTGGTTAGTAACTGAGGAATGTAGTAACCGAAGAATTGCTCTGCCAATTCTCTCTATATGCAGTATAACGATGAGGCATTTCAAATATTAATTAGGCAGTATAAACAATGACATTGCTGAAACATCTACATGCCTGTGCAATGCAGGCAAAGTGAAACGCCGTGAAAACTTCAGTGACAGAAATGAAGCTTTTCCTCTAAGCAGTTTGGATCATGAATGTTGTAGAAGCTGGCCTGGGGAATTGAGGAATACACTCACGGCATGGCACAAAGTATTAAGGTATTTTTATGCAGCAGGAAGTCAAGTAAAACAGACAAACCTTCATTTTAATATTCATGCAAGGCAAGGATAGAAGGTAGGTGGGATAAAATGAAAATAGTTATGACAGAGTTCCAAGGACTAGCCATATTGGTCAGTTGCAGTGAAAAACAAGAAACTATCCTTATCAACTCATACTGTATGTTTTATTTGTCATGAAGTATTTTGGACTGTAGCCACACCTCTGTATTATGCCAAAAAGATTTACAGTATTAAAATGTGTTAGTCTTAATGGTGACCCAAATCTGTTTGTAGGCGAGGCTGATGAGGAACAAACAAAACCCAGAAAACCAAACAAACAAAATATTTGGCTCATGAAATCCTCTAACTGTTGTTGTTTTGCCAGCATTTCATGCATCAGCCATGTGACTGAACTGGAGAGATAAACTGGCATCCTGCTGAATTTTAATTACAAAGCATAGGAATGGAATGATTTGGGATAGAGTTAAAGTATATAACCCTATTATTCAGAATTGGGATTTGTTATATTCAAGGAAATATAAACTACTAGCAGAGATTAGCAGCGTTGTAGAAGAATAAATGCCCTTAGTGATTATGGAGCTAGGAGACAAATGAACAAAGCAATTTAACTTAGTTCAAAACTTATATTACATATGTAAACATGACAAAGAGTAATATACAACAATATACAAAGCACAGCATATAGAAAAGATACAACAGAGCATGGGGAAAGCTGCCTCTCACCTTAGGCAGTCCCAATTTACATTGGTTTGCCTGCTAGTAGCTACTTTTATATATACAGCTACCTGTTGTAGCCCACTCACATCCTTGATGAAGTAAGGGGATCAATCTATTCCACCTGGCACTAATCATCTTGACCTTTCAGGCTCATTATTCCTTGCACCTGTGTCCTAGACCTAATACACATTCTTGTCTAGCTCATGACATGATACAATTTACAGCATCCATTTTGTAATCTGTTAAATTACAGACATTCTGTCAAAACTACAATCCTTGACAAGATTGTAGCTCATTTATGAAAATGGTTGAAATGCTGTCACATAGTGTAATAAGTTGCAACTAGAGTAGACCCAATGTATCAGTGGTCATTTGATGAATCAACTCCATAAGTTTCATTGATTCATTTCTGTGATTTACTATGCTAAGCAACAGGATATTAGCCACTGTATCTCAGGGTTAGGCCTACCATTCAGGGACACGGTGGATGATTTCAGCAGCATTGGCATCCTCCTGCTTGCTTTCATGAACAACACGGCTGCTGTTGTCTGTAAACTGATGCCTGTCATGCTGTTTGTCTTGGGTCTCCTAAACTAACCTACTAGCTCAGGTGTGATAGAGGATGCAATCTCATTCTAAGTATTGAGGTTCATTTTGGGGTCCAACCTAAACAGCATCTGTCTGTGGACAAGGGAGGGTCCAGTACATTATATTTTACCTAATGCAACAAAGTACAGTTAAGAGCCAGGGTGCATTTTCTTTTCTCTGCAAACTTGGAATGACTTGAGCCCTAGTCATAGCTTCTTGTCATACCTACAGACAAGCAGAATCAGTTAAATATAATATTGGTCTTTCCTTTCCTTTGGGAACAGGAGGGCTGCCCCAAATTTAATGGAACTCTCGGTGTATCTGGGTTAATCTGATCTACAAAACCTTCTGCCAGACCTGGCCTTCTTAGTAGGGATGGGGACTGATGATTGTGAGTTGCTGTTTTGTCTGACTCAAGTCACACCATTGACTCCACTAGGACTCAACTCAGGAGTTGAGGGGGGGCAGACTTGGACTCAACTCATTTTTTCTGAGACGTGTTTGGAGTCCCTAAGGCAGTGGTGGCGAACCTTTGGCACTCCAGATGTTTTGGACCGCAACTCCCAGAATTCCATGCCTGTATTGCCAATGACAAAGGACTGTGGGCCTACCTGCCTCCACTGCCACTGCCATCCAGATTGCAGCAATCCAGGAGCTTGTTGCTGTCTCCACCTACACATGTATCAGCCAATTGATAGGCCAGTGCATATGCAGAGGCAGGGGCCAGCTCTGCAAGGGTTTCCTGCTGTGGAGGGGCAACATCAGTGACCATGGTCTCCCTCCTTGTGGTTCTTTATTACACTTGGAATGGATGGTCCTTCAAGTGCAAAATGCTTTTTAAAAGAGAAGTGTTCTTTGGCAGCACTTCAGAAACAGGAATGCCCTTTGAAGAAGAGGGTACAAGGTCACCCTGTATTGATGGTGTGTCTTGTGTACTGGTGAGGCCACTAATGGAGCCAAGAACTGAGAGTAGCTGAGAACTGAAGAAGATCTTTGCTGAAGATCCTGACTTTTTAATATAAAATTCTTCTGACAATTTGATATAATTGAGTCGAGAGAGCAGGAATTCATGATTTCGAAATGAGGTGATTAATTTTGTGTGCAGAGCAGCTTAGCTACATGCTTGTTGTGAGATCTGTTTTAATACTACATGCTTTGTTGGAATTTACTGTATCTTCCAAGTAAATCTCCTTTACCAATGAGGCTTTCCCCCCCAGGGAGGATGCCTTCTGCCACTAGAAGAGGAACTGGGTAAGAGTATGTGGCACAGCAACCCTCAGGGCTGCCTGGGGCCTCTTCATTTTGCCTAATCTTACTGGATGTAAACAAAAGCAGGAGACAGGCTAGAGTCCTTCTGGCAGATAGACTGCTTATCAGAAGACGACAGATAAGTGTTTAACAATTCTGTGAATGGCATTTTAAAAATAAATTACAGAAACAGCGCAGTGTACAGTGCCACCCTCTGCACTTTCTCCCAGCACAGTTCAAGGTACAGTACATCACAGAAGTATACCCCTCACATTTCATAAACATTTTAGTTTATCTTTTCATGTGACAAAACTAAAGAAATGACACTTGGCTGCAATGTAAAGCAGTGAGTATACAGTTTGTATAACAGTGTAAATATGTTGTCCCCTCAATACAACACAACACACAATGTCTAACTGAATCCATTGATTGAATCCTGTACATAGGATTCAAGGCAAGTCAAATAATTTTGGTGCTCTGACTCAAAATCTACTGCTTGAGGTAGCTGCCTCATTCTGCCTAATGTTAGAGCCAGCCCTATACTTGACAAAACTGTAGGGGTAGATGAAGGAGACCTAAACAATGCCAAATAGAGGATTGACCTTCATTTCTGGTATGCTGACAGATGTCTTAGTCCTGGGAAAGGTTTTTCATCTCACTGTCAGTCAAGACTTGCAAATATGAGTTGGAAATGGAGGTAGGGGTGGGGCACAGATTAACACCAAAGTAATACAGCTGAATCATCAAAAAGCCCAATGGTCCCCAAAAGCCCCAGTGAAGAGAAGCCCAAGACATGTTTATTCCTAGTGTTCGATAATGGAAGATGAATGCGAGAGCATCAGAAGAGCTAGATATTCTGACAGTGCCTCAATTAATATTAATCAAAATCTGTGAAGCAAGAAGTAGTTAACTCGTTGGAAGTAGGAGAGAAAACGTCCTGGAAGGGATAAGGCAAAACATCCTTATAAGGTTTCTAATCCAGATAGCAATGTCCTGTTGTTTATTTTATTTTATTTTATTTTATTTTATTTTAGGGTATTTTTAATCAGCCTTTCTCCTTGAAAACAACCCAAGGCGGCTTAAAGTAATGAGGGATAATATACAGTCCAGTACAATTAAGACATATTCAAGTACTGTACTGAGAACAGGGAACTGAGGGACAAGCATCAAAAGACATTACATTAAAGCTATCAGAGAACACGAGCAGTTAAAAAGAGAGTAAAATTCAATGTAAAGCCATGAGTGAGGGAAACTAACATTGAGAACATAGTGTCAATGCAATCACAAAGTCTATAAACGCAAAGTCTATGAGTTCATGTATGATAGATTCATATAAAAGTCACATAATAGGTAATCCATCATTCAGGGAAAGCTTGCCTGAAGAGAAAGGTCTTTGCCTGTTTCTGTTTCTGGAAAGACATAAGTGATGGGGCAGTCCTGGCCTGTAATGGAAGGGAGTTCCAGAATCTGGGCACAGCAGCTGAGAAGGCCCTTTCATGTGTTTTCATGAGACATAACTGAGAGGATGGCAGGATGGAGAGAAGGGCCTCTCCTGATGACCTTAATACCCAAGCTGGTTCATACTTTGAGATTTGATCTTTAAAGTAGCTAGGACCCAGGCAGTACAGTGCTTTGTAGGTCAAGATCAGCACCTGGAATTGTGCCTGGTAGCTGATTGGCAGCCAGTGAAGCTGTTTTAATAGGTTGTACTGTAATGTGATCTCTGTATCCCGCCCCAGTCAGCAATCTGGCTGCTGCATTTTGGATCCATTGGAGTTTCCTGAGGCTTTTCATCGGTAGCCCCACATAGAGCGCATTACAGTAGTCTAGCCGGGATGTCACTAGAGCATGTGTCACCATGGCCAGAGCTGGTTTCTCAAGAGACAGGCGTAACTTGTGTACTAGCCTTAATTGTGCTAATGTGCTCCTGGCCACAGACGTAACCTAGACATCCAAGCTCAAGGATGAATCCAAGAGCACCCCCAAGCTGTGTACTTCTTTTTGACTCACCAAGAGCACCTCTGTCTTGTCCGGCTTTAGTTTCATTTTGTTCTTCCTCATCCAGTTCATTACTACAGTTAAACACTCATATACAGTTGAGATAGTAGCTCAATTTGAATCCGGAGGTCACGAGAGATAGAGCTGGGTATCCTCGGCATACTGGTGGCACTTAACCCCAAAAGACTTGATAATCTCTCCCAGTGGTTTCATATAGATGATAAATAACATAGGAGAGAGAACAGAACCCTGTGGCTGTGGTGTCGAACATGAATCATCTAACACAGTGGTTCTCAACCTGTGGGTCCCCAAATGTTCCTGGACTGCAAATCCCAGAAATCCTGGCCAGCTCAGCTAGTGATGAAGACTTCTGGGAGTTGCAGTCCAGCAACACCTGGGGACCCACAGGTTGAGAACCACTGACCTAACACCACTTTCTGCATTCTTTCCTGCAAGGAAAAGGAAGGACTGGAACCATTTTAATGCAGTACCCCCAGTTCCCATTTCAGAGAGACAAGTCAGGAGGCTGCCATGGTCTAGTGTTAAAAGCAGCTGAGAGGTCTAGTAAAACAAAAAAGGACACAGATCTCCTATCTATTTCCCTGCATAAGTCATTTACCAATGCAACCAGTATTGTCTCCATCCCACAGCCAGGTATGAAGCCAGACTGAAATGGATCCAGGTAGTTTATCTCATCCAGAAACTTCTGGAGTTGCGAGGCCACAACCCGCTCTAGGACTTTTCCCAAGAATGGGATATTTCATACCGGTCGGTAATTGTTCAGTATCATTGGTCTAAGGAGGGCTTTTTAAACAGTCATTTTACTATTGCCTCCTTTAAGCATGCCAGAATCCTGCCCTGTTGTAAGGAGGCATTCACTACTCTTCCTAACCGGTCTGCTGTACATTCCCTGACAGCTTTTATGATCCATGAGGGGCAAGGATCCAACACACATGTGGTGGCCCTCATCTCCCCAAGGGTCTTGGCCACATCATCTGGCTGTAGGACCTGAAAGTCATCCATTAATACAGGACAAGGAGGGCAGGGCATTTTATTTACAGGCTCTGGGTCAATAGCAGCATCCAAGGTAGCTTGGATCTGTTCAATTTTGCCTACAAAGTGTTGTGCAAATTCTTCACAGTGAGATACAGAATAGTCTGTGTTATCCACCCATGGGCCAGCGTGTAGCAGCCTTTTGACTATTCTGAAAAGCTGCACTGGGTGATTTTGTGCCAAATCAATGGTGGTAGAGAAAAATGATTTCTTTGTTGCCTCCACTGCCTTGGAGCAAGCCTTCCAAAGACCTTTCACTGTTTCTTTGTCTGTTTCAATCTGGGTTTTTCGTCAACATCTTTCAGCTCCGCGGGCCACCTGTTTCAATTTTGCCAGCTCCCCAGTAAACCAAGCAGCCAATCTGGGTCTATTTTGAGGAAGGAGATGTTTAGGAGCTATCAGGTCAATGGCTTTGCTCATTTCCCCATTCCAGAGTTCAACCAAGGATTCAATAGAATCACCCATCAGAGAGGTAGGGAACTCCCCAAGGGTGGTTAATTCATCAAACTTCTGTGATGTATTGCTTTTGTCTGACACACACACACACACGCACACACACACACTGGCCAGGCTCTGAGTTACAGCGAGACTAAAGTGCACCATATAGTGGCCTGTCCAAGACAATGGGACTACAGAAAGGTCCTTTACTTCAATGTCCCCACTGTCCATATAAGGGCAGAAGACCACGTCTAAGGTGTCCTGCAGGATGGATTGGGGCAGACACCATTTGGGCCAGACCCATTGTTGACATGGAGGTCATGAAGTCTTTTCAGACCTTTTCTATCCATTAGTTACTTTTGAAATTGTTGATGTTATGTCATTACAATTGTGACTGACTTCTTTTTGAGCCCATGTCCATGGAGTTTTCTTGGCAGGAATACTGGAGTGGCTTGCCAGTTCCTACTCCAGGTGCCTACCGCACCTGATATTCCCTGGTGGTCGCTCATCCAAGTCTGACCCTGTTTAGCTTCTGAGATCAGGCAAGATTGGATGTGCTCAGGGAATCTATTTTGAAATACGGTGCATGCTCCTGTTATATCCCCTGGAGCAACTCATTATAAGTAACATATTACTTGTACTTCATTACTTCCAAGTGCTGCTTCCCATTAATAACAGGTTATTAACAGCCTGCTTATTTGTCCACGAAGTGCATTTATTTTATTTTCAAAGTCCATGCATTAAATCCAATTGCTAGTTCCATCTAAAGGAGACTCACAGAGTGAACAGAACTCAATAGATCAGTAGTTATGTTAAGCCCTATTGAACTGAGTGGGTCTATCATGGTTGTCACTGAAAAAACGGATAATTTCAGCAAATATTTTCCTGCATGACTCTCATCATAACAATCCCTTCTACCTCTTTTATGTCTGCTTTTCTTTGTCTAAGAGCTGTAAGGGATCCATCTATTTTCTATAGTTTCTATCCGACCTTATATAATAATAAAAAGTAAATGCTGAATTCTAAACACATAAACAGTGCTGGTTAGTTGGTGGGGCTGCAGTGTACTGCATAAGACCTTATCACGATCTGTTTTGCCTTCCCTGAACTGCAGTCTGTTTAGAAATGCCTACTGTTCAAGGCTATTTTGCTTGCCAGCAGACATTTTGCCACCTGAGGCAAAGCACCCATGGTGGTGTACCTCAGGTCAAAGTGCAGAGTAGCCAAGGCTGATCAAATTATTTTGGCACCTGAAGCTCAAAAGTCCCTTGACAGTGAACACCATTTTTAAACATTACAATCTGCCGATATTTCGTTACAGAAAAATCATTGGCCCAAGGCCCCTGTCTCACTCTCCCTCATGCAATAACATTGTCACAAAGCTCAAACCACCTCAGAATAGCTGCAAGAGTAAGATAAATATCATAGTAATTAATACCAGGACACAGAGAGAATGTGTCAGGTAAAATCCAACACACTCCAGTTTGGAATGCATACTTAAATGTCTCTGATTTCTAATAAGAGGCTCACCCACCTCTTTATGCTTTCCGCTCTTGGTATTGCTGAAACAATGACAGACAGAACTATAAATGTATTAGATGGAATTTGAAATATATAGAATTGTCATTTCTGTAGCAGTTACAAAGCAGTAAAATTACTGTATAAGGAAAGTTAAAATTTCTGGCAGTGAAACTACTGTGACAGAACATTTGGGAGGAAGAGAAATGTCCTTGTTTCTTTTGTGTTTGTATTCTTGGCTTCCTTTCATTTCAGCATGAATCACTGAATTCCTTCTAATTTTCAGCTTCTTTTTCAGACAGTATATGTGCACGAAATGACAACAGATTTAGAATAATAAAATGATGGAGTTGGAAGGGGCCTATAAGACTACGGAGTCCTACCCCCTACTCAATGCAGGAATTGAAATCAAAGCAGATCTGATAGATGGTTGTCTAATTTTCTCTTGAGTGCATTCCAGAGCTCACTGAATCCATTGTCATACTGATCTAACAGTTAAGTGTTTTCCCACTACTCTTCAACCTAAATTTGACTTCCTCTAGCTTGAGCCCATCATTGCATGTCCTGCATTCTAGGATGATAAAAGTGCTTGAAAAGTGCTACCACATCATCTCCTCTCAGTCTTTTCTCAAGGATACACATGGGCATTTGTTTCAGTGTTTCCTCATAGTAGTGTACTTGGTTTTCT
Organism: Phrynocephalus versicolor; assembly: GCA_023846285.1. Lineage (NCBI taxonomy): Eukaryota > Metazoa > Chordata > Lepidosauria > Squamata > Agamidae > Phrynocephalus > Phrynocephalus versicolor. Next base: position 52,402,243 of record JAHTLZ010000237.1, read on the forward strand.
AGTCCCCTGATCATCCTTGTTGCTCTCCCCTGGACTTGTTCCAGTTTGTCTAAATCTTTCTCAAAGCACAGTGTCCAGAAATGGACACAGTACTCAAGATGAGTCCTAACCTAGTGCTGAATAGAGGGCAATTAGTCCTTCACTTTGGAGACGAGGGTTCTGTTATTGCAGCATAAGACAGCATCTGCCTTTTTCTTCTTTTCTTTCTTTCTTTCTTTCTTTTTCTTTTTCTTTTCTTTCTTTTTTTGGCAGCTGTATCACATTGTTGACTTATATTCAGCTTGTGGTCTCCAAGAACCTTAAGATCCTTCGCATACATATTATTGAGCCAAGTATCCCCTATATTGTAACTGTGTGTTTGTTTGTTTTCTCGCTAAGTACAGAACATTTCCCTATAAAATTTCATTCTGTTTTTTTCAGCCCAGTGCTTGAACATAGCGAGATCTTTTTGAATTTTGTTCCTGTCTTTCAAGATATTAGCTGCTCCATCCAATTTTGTGTCATCTACAAATCTGACATGTATTCCCAGCGCTCCGTCATTCAAGTTATCCTGAGCCTTGTGGGACTCCACTTGACTCCTCCTCCCAGTCTGAAAAGGAACTATTAATAATCATTCTTTGAGTAAGATTCTGTAACCAACTGTTTATCCAATGCATTCCAATGGGGAAAAATTTCTCCATTGAAATGCATTGAGCCAATGCATTTCAATGGAAACGGCCTGGGACTGGAAGGGATTTAAAAAGGGGCGTGTCACTTCTCCGGAGCCACCACGGGAGGGGGAAGTGACACGTTCCTTCTCCAGAGCCCCCGCAGGAGGGAAGCAGCGCGCCCCTTTTAAAATCCCTTCCAGTTACGCAGGCAGACTTGCCTCCTTAACTGGAAGGCATTTTAAAAGGGTCATGCTCCAACTGATTGGCAATGGAGTGGGGAAATAAAGGTTTTTCTCCCTCACCTCAGCGCTAATCAGCTGGAGCCCCAGCATGTACTGTAGTCCTGCAATGAGAATCTTCTTCCTAAGTGTATCTCTTTTAAATGGCACTTCCTCCACTAGGCTTAGTCTCTCCCCAGCATTTTCTTCTTCTGCTTCCTCTTGCTGTTTTCCCACCTCCATTTCTTCTCTTGGCTGCCTCTGCTTAGGGGTTCTATTTATGCATTCCTATGCATGCTGTATTGTTCTCAGGCATGGAGACAAACATTGCACACACTTTGTGGGTCACCATCACCAATGTGCCTCTTCCCTCCATGACCCCTGTTGCCTTTTCATTTTCTTCTCTACAAGTGTTCTTTGCTTTGTGTTGTCTGCCTTGAAGGATGTTGGGAAGGTCCCTTAATTTATAACTCTCTGCCTTCGTCTCCTTGATCTTCCTTTTCTTTTGTCTCTTCCTCTGCTAGACTCTTTCCTTACTAGTACACTCCCTCATTAAAAAAAAAAAACTAAAAACAAAAAGCAAAGTCTTCTGCACATATATCACCCCATAGCACTTAAAGCACTCTCTGGATGGTTTATCATGCAGGCTACACATTGCACTCCCCCCTCCCCAAGTGAGCTGGGCACTCATTTTACTGACCTTGGGAGGATGGAAGGCAGAGTCAACTATGAGGCCCACCATCTCAGTTTTATTCTTCTGTTAAGCAAACAGGAAAAATTATTTAACTGGAACATATTGTACTCTTTCCAGGTTGCAGGAAAGGCTGAGACATAATAAAGTGGAAAACATATAAGAGTCCACATCACATCCTTTCCCTCCTAACTGTCTTCATGACGGAATGCCATGTTGTTTCTCCCTCTTCCCTCCTCAGTGAATGATGCCACCCTCTTTGGCCACCTCCCCCTGCCCTTCTTTTTGTCCACGTAAGCATACCCGAGAACTACAAAACTTTGGTCTAACAAGCCACTGCCCTGCTGCTAGTCTAGAAATGATTCTATCCCAGAAATGGTCCCTCCCTCAGATGTTTGCTTCCTGCCAGTTGTGGTGAAAAACCTATGCTTATATTCCCTTGCTTATACTCTTCTGTGATTCAATGCACTGACAATGCACGTAAGCTAAGTGGTCTGGGGGATGGACATAAAGGGAAGCAAAGCAAGAAGCAAAAGGATTATAGCAGGGAAATGCAGTGATTACCTACTATAGCACTAGAGTGGTAAACCATTTATTTAAATACTTAAAACATTCTGGGGCAAAACCAGAGAGCCCACCAAGTATGTGTTTCTCATTTAGTCACAGAACACAGCCTGATGAAGACATCATCCTGAAAATAATCTTAGGTCTTCGGACACATCCCTGCTGCCGCTCTACATGAATAGAGATGATGACACCTGTGCAAAATTGATGTAGACAAAAAAACCCCTAGATACGTCTGCTGGCAGAGGGGGGAAAGGCATGTGGAGGAAAAAAAAGGCTGGGGCAGGATAAAAATCTAAATAATAAATAACAAATAAAATGATATTTTGTCAAACTTTATGGGACCTGGTAAGAGTTTCCATCAAGCAACTTGGCACATGAAATACAAATATTTTTGACTCTGGGATGATTCACACATTCTTGATGATCATGGTTCAGTGCGTGCTGTCGAACATGTGAACTGCCTCTTTTGAAAATATTGCTAGATTTGATGTTAAACAGTAAGAAAACTCTGTAATAATCTTCATGCAGCATATGGCTGGCTGCCCCTGGAGATTGAAAGCTCAATTCAGTAGATGCTTGCTTTCACCAGAGTTATGCTTTAGTTTTACAGCTGGTGTGTGTATCAATATAATCAGTATGTACACATTATGGCAGCCTGCCACAATACTCCTAAATTTTGGGAGGCCCTCACACCACAGCTAAAGAATCTGCTTGCACTGCATAATTTTCTGATTTTGGCAAAGCAAGGGCTATACTCAGAATGCATTAAGAAGTTCACAGGTTATCTGCATTATCCATTACGTTCCTTCCTTCCTGATACATCAGACATGAATGCACTTCCAGAAAAAGGACACATCCTCTGGAATCTCAGCAGTTTCTGAACCTTTCTGAAATTTGCATTTGGAGAGCTGCAACATGTGGATATGATTAATATTCAAATAGCAATTACTAATCACTTATTAGGGCTGGACCATTTATGTTTCCAATGAAGTTCCATCCTAATAGTTCTCTGCATAAAGCTACAGCCCAAAGGGGAGCATGGTGCAATCCATATGTTTAGTAGACATTCAACTCATATAAAAGAAATAGCTTAGTTGTGTAGCACACCACTGATGTAAAAATGTAATGTATGTAACTCTCAAGCTTAGCAAAACTGTACAATGTTTACCAGGGCATCAGTGAAACAGATCAAGCCTGGGGGACTGGTCCAAGGTAAAAGCAAAAAAAGCAAAGTGTGCTGCTTACAGATTGCTCTCTAGTTCTTAAAGCACACTCTAGGCAGTTTATAATTTAATTGTGCAGGCTACACATTGCCTGCACCCCACCACCTGTGAGCTGGGTACTCATTTTCCCAACCTTGGAAGGATGGAAGGCTGAATGACTCTCGAGCCAGCTACCTGGAACTGAACTCCTGACTGTGAGCAGTTTTACTGCAGTACAGCTGTTTAACCACTACACCACAAGGCAGTCTGCCACCAAGACAACCACTGTGCTGCTTTGAGCTGAAAATAAGTTCTGTGTATTTACTTAGACCTGACTCATTTACCATATGTACACCCCTACAGTTTTTACCCTACTCCTACTGGTTTTGTGGTAGTGATGAGAATTTTTGTTTGTATGATGGGATCTGATTGAAAGAATGCTTTGGGCATTGATTTTCCCCATAGCTGCCACATCTCTGCAGTCAATCAAAACAATTTCTGAAACACATTCAGAGACCAGTGTTGTTGTTGTTGTTGTTGTTGTTGTTGTTGTTGTTGTTGTTGTTGTTGTTGTTGTTGTTGTTGTTGTT